>CM041782.1:13567579-13837232 GCA_023374045.1 Limonium bicolor | reverse complement strand
CTTAATACCATTTTATTTACCTTAACCTCTTAAGTCCTTATATGCTTATCTTTCAAATCATCATCACTCTTCTAATGGTGGACCCCTAAGTCATTGTAATTTAAACTTAATCATGTAAGTTAATCACTTCTCATTACACCTCATACTTGTTTACACCTCTTAAGGCCTTTACATGTCACCAAACAAGGCCTAAACATCATCTAAAACCATTACCATTCATCCCCCATCATTAGAAGCCAAAACAATTTTTTTTCTTTTTCTCTGCACTGGACCGCCCCTCTAGGGCGGTCCCCAGGGGTCGGTCCCAACTAGAATCTAATTTCCTGCACGATTTTCCTGGACCTCCCCACAGGGGCGGTCCCTAGGGGCAGTCCACAGCAGAACCTATTTTCCAAAGTGCTTTTCTCCTCATTTTGAACTCCAAATTCACCCCAATCTTTTCCCACTCATTCCACAATCTTTCCACATGTTTCCTACATGTTTAAAAACCATAAAACATGTACTAAACCTTCCTCAAAAATCACCAAACTTGACACTCAATTTCTTACAAAATTCTTACACTTAACACTTGATTCCTTACTGAAATACCCCAACTTAAATATAGGGATTTAAAATTAATCTAATACGTATTTAAGGGCCTAATGGTACCTAATTAATACTAGTAAGGAAAAATAAATCCAAAATAATAAATAAACTCTTAAAAAAAAGCGGAAAACGCTAAATAAGCGTTAAATAACCATAGGAGGTATGAGACCTCGGTTAGAGTATTATATGGATTCTAAAGGTTTAATAAGACCTAAACAATATACGGGAACAACTCCCGAAAAAAATGGATCCAAATAATGTATTAAAACGCTAATAGAGCTTTAACGCACGTTTTTCGAGAAAACCCGAAAACGTGATTTTAAGTGGTCAAACGAACTCGTAAAAATTATAATTCATTAAATAAATATTATTAAGCATTTATGAAAGCTTAATAACCAATAAAAATAAAAAGAAACGGGAAAATTCCGAAAACGGGCCCGGTTAGTGAACAGTACCTAAACCAGGTAAAATAACGAGCGTTTTCTGTAAAAGACGAAAAACGCTCCAGCTAATATAACTGTAGGGGGCTGGTTTTTATCAGTCAAATAACTCCCTCACACACACTTGTAACTAGCTAATTAAATATGAGAGCCACAAGCAAAAAGGTAGTAAAGTAAAAAGCTACTTTACCCTCATCTCTCACCTCACTCTGTCATTTCCCTCATCTCTCTCCTACCCTCTTCTTCCCCCATCAATTTCTCTCTCCCTCTCTCTTCTGGCTGCTGCGATTTTGGAGCTCCACAAGAAGCTCTAATGGCTTCCCTCCTTCAACCTCATGCTCCATCCTCATGTAAGCTCCAAACTAAAAAAATAATCACATATTTGTAATCCCCTCATCCTCCTCTATCATTCCCTCTTTTCAAAATTCGAAAAGGATGAGTTTCATCTCCATGGGTTTCCCCCCCATCAAAGAGAAAATAGAACCAATGGGTAGCTTGGAGTCTTCTCTCTCCATTGAGGTAAAAATCTACATGAAAAACTCATGTTTTCTTCACCTTCCTTCATAACCAATTTTTGCCCCATTTGTAATGCTCTATTTTTCTCACTCATTGGAGCATAATATCAACCTTGCAATGGTGGTGGATTCACCTTCTTGAACCAAGGGCTAAAACCCCTTCTAAAACTCTCCAAAGGTAAACCCTAGAAATCTTGCTTTAAGCATTTCAATGAACTAGCATTAAATTAAAGGTTAGTATATTAATTGTAGTTGTTTTGTGTTCATTGGGTGATGGGAATGGAGTTTGGAAACTCCATTCCCCACATGGCCGATTTGGGCAAGAAGAAGAGAAGAAGAGGAGAAATGGGAAAAGGAATGAGAGAAATTATAAGCTCAAGGTAAGAGCTCTTTACTAATGTTAATTTTAATGCATTAGAGTAGTGGGAATGGATAAACTACTTAAAGAACCCAAAACTTGGTATTAGTATTGAGAATTATGAATTTTGGGTATTTGTGAACTAGTATGTGAATTGTAGGCTTTGGAGCCAAATGTGATGTGTATGTGTATTGGAATTATGGACGGAGAAAATATTGAGGAATTTGTATTTGTATGTGTGCTGGTAGAACCCTTGTGGTTTGGCTAGAATAGGTATGAATTTGGTGAGAAAATGTGTGTATGGATAAGTAAGAAAAGTAGATGAACTATGGCCAAAATTTGGTAGGAATATTTACATGTATGGATGACTTGGTAAATGGGAAAACCAAGGTGTGTATTGGAGTTAGTAGAGATGTTTTAGTAGCTATAGAATGGTAGTAGTAGTATGAGAAGTAAGAAGTGTAAAATCTGTAGCAAAGTGTATTAATATGCATTGGAGAAGTTAGGAAAGATTAGTGTGCAAGAATTGGTAAAATGAATGTTGGACTTGGGTATAGATGGTACAATGGCTTGGAAATGAATGGGCATAAGGTAAGGTAATGTACTTGGAATGCAAGGAATGGCATTGGTTGAGAAAGTAGTGGATGGTAATGTTGAGTTTAAAAATCTATAGCATGAGTAAAACAAAAACTGTTACAAGTGTGGAAAAGATGTTAGGTAATGTGTAAGTTGATTGATGGATTTAGTAATGGATTTGGTGGATGAATTAAGGTGATTTAGAATGTTTAAATAGTACTAAAACATGTTAGGATGTATGTAGGAAGATTGGGGAAGCAATGGGTGAAATTGGGAAAAGAAAATAAGGGCGTGTAGCAAGGTTCTGCTACCGTCCGACCCAGAGTCTGGATCGGACGGTGGGTCGGACGGGGCTTAAGGAACGACAGTAAACCTTTCTGGAATGGTCCGACCCAGAGCCGTGGATCGGACGTGGGTCGGACAGGCAAAAAAAAAATCGAGGACGAAGTTACTGACTTCGTCCGACCCAGAGACTGGGTCGGACAGTGGGTCGGATGGAGTCTGGACCACAGAACCGAAACTTACTGGAACGGTCCGACCCATAGGTTGGGTCGGACGGTGGGTCGGACGGCCCCAACTATATAATAAATAATAATAATAATAATAATAATAATAATAATAATAATACAGTAGTAACATAGTAATCATATGTATGTATATATATTGATATGTACATATATATGGGACTTAGTAATACACCATTAATGTAACACTAATGGTAAAGCAATAAGTATGTAAATGGGAAACAAGTAAGAGGATTAGTAAGAAGTGGGAAGTATAAGAAGAAGTATAAGAGTTAAGTTAAACCAAAGCAATGGATAAGGGGTAAGCACAGGGAGTAATAGCTATGAATGTATTATAATGCTTAAAATTGATTGAACCATTTGGCATGTAGTCATTGGTTCGAGACTAAGACTCGAGGAACAAATAAAGAACTATGGAGCAAGGGAACACCCGATAAAGTAAACCAACGGTGAAAGGTATGATTTCTTCATGCCCTGTATCCTAATCTGGTTACCCCGATTTGTGTGCTTATTTGATCACCTAAACAAGATAAATGCATGAATCGGACTATATTGCACTTACCTGTGCTTGACTTATGTTGTTCTTGATATTTATTGTCTTGAACACTAGTTTGTATAATTCATGAAATTTATGAATGATGATGAATGGTATTCGAATCTTGTGTTGTACTTAAGTATTGTATTGTATCTTGTACAAATGAGTATTGAGCATTGTAATTATGTATGTGGCTTGTATGAATGACTTCTGCTAATTCCTAACTACCTAACTCCTAACTTAAGTGAGTAAACCGGAATGAGTAGAAGTCCGATATAGCTTCGGCCACGCGTGAGGATGCGGAGTCACAAGAGGTTGGCTGCAATTCCTGACTCTTAAACTGGTCCACGGCCCAAATCCCTTAAGTGGGTAGCATCCCGGATTGGTGAGTCAAGTAAATCCCGGAGGTGGGACGAGAGTAGTCCCCAGGGCCGGAGGTCCCGACGACTTAACATGAGTAAGAGTAAGAGTAAGTAAGTATGTATGAGTATGAGTATGAGTATGTATGCGTATGTATGAAGTAACGAGTAAAAGAGTAATCTCCACCCGATTAACCCGGGTGGACCAATGAAGCTAACAAGAACTGTACTTTGTGTATGTAATGAGTGTGTATTCGGGAAGGAGGTCAGTATGTATTGGATGGTTATATCGTATTCCTTGTATGTAATGAAGTGTATGTATGTATGCTTGTGTAAGTATTATTGTACTGTGTATAAGAGCATGTATGCATGTATGTTTGAATGAAAATGAACTGCATGTATTCAACCAAGTGGTCGGTGTACCCTCACTAGTACGCGGGGTATGCGGTTATCATGCGCAGTGAAAGCTGACCCCCTAGGGGGAACGTTTTTAGTGTGCAGGTACCCGAAGTGAATATGGTCAAGATAAGAGACCGGAGGCACACCCTTGTAATTAGAAGCAAGTAGTTTGTGAGGAACGGGTAGTAAGTAGTCTCTTAGTGAGTACGTATGAACTTGGAAGAGGTATTATACTTGTATAAGGATCTTAGTAAACTCGGTATGTGGATTATATTGTATTGTACTTGAAGTATTGTATCGAATGGAAGATTGTAGCATTTATTGGTATACGGAGTATGTATGGTAGATATGTAACACTCGGGATTCCGGTCCATCAGACCGATGCTGTATGTAGTAGCAGTAGCCTTGTTAGTCACGGGGGTGACTAACGGCATTGTATCACCCACATTATGTAAGTATGTATCCGCTGCGTGTATCTGATGTGTAAGGAGATTGGACGGTAAGCACTGTATTAATGGTAGGGGTGTTACAAAAAGTGGTATCAGAGCGAAGTATCGCTCTGATGACTAGAAATACCGAGTTTAGGAAATACCGAGTTAGGAATTAGAAGCTTAGGGCTAAGGGGAGTGTTAGCATTAGAGATATGCTAGTTAGGAACTACCGGTGAGTACCGGATACCTACAATACCAGACCCGCCCTCCACATACCCTATTATATAACCTGGGGAAGGACGCCAGAGAGAGGAAAAGTCCTCTCATACTCGGGAAAACCCGATCTGGCAGTAATGAGTTATTCTTACAAGAGGAAAGAACCGGACATATCGTAGATTCCGAGAAATGGAAGACCCGGTGAGGGATCCCGGTTGAACAGCAAGACCCGTGCTTAATAGCGGCGGTGGAATAAGCACTCCAGCACACGAGGAGGCTACAACTTACAACAGCATGGGGCGACGTGCCTAGCAGTCGTGAAACCTAGCTAGTCAACCCACCACAGGAAAGAGGCACTAACCGAGCGACAGAATGAAAAAGGGAGCAATAACGGAACCCGAGACACAAGTCTACGGGATAGTAATACTTGAATAATACCACCAACGGTATGCTAGTTGACTAAGGACATAGTCGAAAGCGGATAACTCCAAAACTACGACGCCATTAAGGTTGCAATACCTGGCCAATACAGCTCAGACAATTACAAGAACAACCATGAGATACAATCCAATAGGACTACAAGAGTAGTACCTAAACAAGGAAGGCTCAGTGACCACCACAAATGTGTGGGAACGAGCCACAAGGAATGACACTAAACCAAATAGAGTGGGAATCTCCCAGGATTGGAGAAGTACCCAGATCTACGACAGCCATGTCTAGACCACCTAGAAGCTACCTAAAGGATCGAGTATACCAATTGTAGATCAATAAGATCAAAGGAAGAGTCGACAAGACTACCAAATGCAAGCGGAAACCATACCAAGATTGGTATAGGATTACCCAAAAACGACCAGTACCACGCACTTGCCACGGCAAGTGCAGTAAGGACAGAGATACGTAAAGGAACTCTAACGCGCCACAGGTACATAGTAATGTACCGTGACTACGATGAGGCAATTACTGGATCACAATCCTGACACCGAAAGAATGGAACCTTGGGAAGGCATAACGGCCCGACCACTGTACTTAGTACATACCAGTCAGCGAGAAGCTAGACTTGGTCAAGACCTCAAGCATGGCTATGCCATGAGAGATTCTTTTAACACCGAACCATTGTTTTTAAAACCCAAAATTTTTCTTTCAAAACCACAACCTTTCTTTTAAACCTTGGATTTTAAAAAACCGAACTGACATAATTACGGTGAGTATCATAGAATGATACAAGAGGAGTTGGCAACAAAATACTTCACCTAGGCGTGTGACGAACACTACGAGTGTACCCAATTACGGGATGTGGGACAACCGCACTCCGAAGGAGCTTGCGGGCCTGACATATAGTTGGGTAAGTGGTAACATATCCACAAGGTACCCCACGTATGTATACATGTAGTGTGCGACACACGGGAAGTAGTCAACTCCGTTCTACGGACCATGAGTGAGTTCAATCAGAACAGCTGGACACCTCAGGCGATCAAGTATCAAGGAACTCAGAGAATCCATCTGGAGATGAGGAATAAGAACAAGGAAGTGCAAAAAGCACATACTAGTAAGTATAGACATTGGGTATGTCTCAAATAATCCAAACAATTACCTGACAGCTGGATGGAATACCCAGCCTAAACACAGTAAGGCGAATGCCTAACGGGAACCTAACGATGTTCAACAAACGGGGCGGAATTCCCAAGAGCAACCCCAAGATTACCACAAGTATACTCCATCATTGAAGGGGATACCAAACCTAGTCTTAGGCACTAGGAACAAGTATAAACAGTCTACCCAAGGACGGGAGACGTCATAACCCAAAAAGGGACAACTCAAGTACAATACCACAAGACGGTACAGTGGACAACATATCATAAACGTTAGCCGGATGTAACGGCATAATCTAACAACACCCAGGAGCAATCCTTGAGGGTGACTGGATTAACAACAGTCAAACAAAGCATCAAGACAAGAATACAGGGGCTGGAACGAGCACTCGGTTAAGACACCGAAGGGATTTTACTTGACAGGAAATACCCTAGTCTACAAAAGGCACTGATCAGCACCAGATTGCCTAAGAGTCTCCTATGAACGGAAGCGTGATGTCACGACTTACCACGGAACCCAGCAATACCTCCAACCTATGGGGTATACATGGAGTGGAGACATGTACAAGCAGCTTGCAAGGAGCATAGCTCGCAGCAATAAGGCTTAGAAGCCGTAAACCAAACACGTGATATAAACTTAAACGGTTGCAAAACCTGCACCAGTTATTAGCAAAATGTACGAGAGGTATTGCCCCATACGACAAGAAATCAACAATTGGACCATCAATTCAAACCCAACTTTATGAGTGGCTTGAACTGATGGCTATCTCAATGTCACTGTCACTAGAGCACCAGTCTAGTATACAGTTGACAAGCCGTTAATTGCCTTCATGTCTTCTGTAGCAATTGTACACAGAGGCATAAGAATCAGGATAATGCTAACGTTGGCCTAGTCCATATTTGGACCATACGAGAAACCCAAGGGAAGGTACCCCTCGTTAACCGGAGACCACCAATGCGGTGATGATGTGAACTCTTAGAAAGGGCTTCCATCTACTATAACAATAAAACCACGCAATAGATATTGCCAAGGGGTGATGGAATAAGGAAATGGGATTTCCAAACCACTACGACTTAAAGGAGTAAGCATACTCCATAAGCACCCAAACATGTGGTGGACCATTGTGTAAACACCAACATAGCAAACCTTGTCATTAGACCTATGAGTGGAGACAAACCCCTCAACAAGAACTTTCATTTATCAATGACAGAGTACTCTTCAATTGGAGAACGGGACCAGAAAACCCTTGAAGCTTCATGGGATGTCCCGGTGATGTACATACAAGAATAAAACCGCACAGCTAGAGCCTATAACCAATGCTCAACTTTGGGAGGACAGTAATTGTCAAAAACAATCAATGTGAGTGCACATCGCACCATCATGAATGACCAACGCTCAAGAGAGCTTGTAACCCGGTAAATTGCTTTATCCTTGGTCAACCAAGATACTTGGTAAATTGTATCACAAATGATGATAGAATGTGAGGTAAGTTAACCTACACATAAAACCTAAGTGGAATAAGACATCTCCACATTGGGAAGATAATAAGATTGTCGTATGCTACGACAACCGTCATACACACAAACACAGGAAACTCCTAGTGTATTTACACCATAAGGAAATGGTGCCAATGACAATGTCACTAAGTAAAAAGGAACTACCACAGTAACAGAAATAGTAAAAGCAATGTTGTACAATGAGTAAGAATACGGTGCGCAACAGGCGACCGCTATGAGGAAGTAGTTAAGCAATGACACGGAGTATAAGTATGAGATGACACACAGAAATATTCTTTCCTATCACATAAGTGACCTACTGTCAAGCGTTTACGCCTCTGCACTCTGTATGACTGAGTGTTTTGGCATTGCACTTGTTCAGCTAATGATCTAATGAGATGGCTAGGGATATGGAGAATGTAAACCGTAGTAAATCTTTCCTTTCACCACAAACATGGCATAAGCCAGTCAAGCAAGCCTAGCAACATACAGTGCGGCCTAAGGCCAAAGAAGCACGAAGAGTGTACAACATACTAGTAATCACAAGATGTGAATCCCATTGGAATATAAGGTGAAAGAAGATACAAGAAAGTCACTAGGACCGACGCATATAAAATGCAAGGTCATACAAGTAAAGAACACTTGTACTGAACCAGGAGAACTGGTATAATTCAGAAGCTATTGACAATAGAGGAAGTACTACAACTAAGTAGTGACTTAACCTCGCCCGACAATGAGTCGGAGGAGCTTAGCGAATGATCGTGGAGGTACAAATAGTGTGTATACTAGATTGCCAGAGAGCTGGTTATAAGCCTACAACTCATTGAGTTCAAACACGGTAAAAGAATACCGCATTTGTTTAGTAAACCTTATCCCCATAATAGACGGATAAAAGGTGATGCATAGCACATTAAGGATAACACGAAGGGTAAGTAACCCGAGTTATCAGGGTCGCGCAGCAGCAGAAGCTAGTGGGCCCTAGCTAGGAGACAATATACCTAGTAAGTATAGTAGAATGGCTAGTAATGCCTTGAAGCCTAATAGGCTGGAACCGAATTAATTATGAGTTAAATAAACTCATATAGGAATCCTTGGTGCAAACACTAAACCATTGTTATGATTAAGACCCTTCGACAAGGGTATATTATGTATAAACTGAAAAGAAGCTAAAACGCTTCAGAGTGCCCGAAATAAATAACCAATGTTCAATAATAACATATGGGAGATTACGTGGGCGTAATCCCTTTTAAGGGGGGTAGAGTGAAAACCGCTTAATGCAAGTTTTATAAATAAAACACATAAAACTATAATGTGCATAGCACAAAGAGAATCAAATTGAGGATTGATACTATGTTAAATAAACATAAGTATTCACCCATATTGTAATTATGGTAACTAGGCATTAGATATGCAAATACCATAGGATGAATATACCCATCTTGTAACACTAGGTAAGAGTAATGGTAAGGAAGAGTAATGAGTAGTGGACGGAGCTCCACAAGTATTGTAGCCTTTGAAGAAGTAGTATGAAATGAATGAGAGTAGTAGATGAATGAAGTTTGTGAGTAGTGGAATCGTAAGTAAATTATTTGAAGCAAATTGAAGACAACTAAATCTTATAAGTATGGTAATCCCTAGTTAGAATAATTGAAATGATGGAGAGTAATGGAGGGAAGTAATGAAGGTTGATGAAATGAGCATTTAGGTATTGAACCATGGAGTAAAGCATCCGGGAAGTAGAGTGAGGATGATTGATGGATTGATTCCATCCTTTGGAGATGTATGAATTCGATCACGACTAGAAAGTAAAAAGATAGAAAATGAAAACAACTAATTAATTGCTTGTTTGAAACTGATGTGGGAAGTCGAACTTGATCCTGATTAGATCAAGGGAAACCAAACACAAATTGGGGTGGAAAGAAAGATAGTTCAACACTGGTGCTGATCACATCAGGGTCGAACGATTCTTGAAGCTCCCCTCAAGTGGTCACAAGAATCACGCATAGGATAGAAGTAATGAATGTAACTTGGAAATTGGAGTTGGATGCTTTAGAAAGATTTCTAATTAGCTGTTGGGAAGGATTTCCCTTAGACCGAGAGTAAGGATTTGGCTAGAAGCTTATACGGAGAGAGATAGTAGTGTAGCAGGTTGTATTATTCCAAGGGCAGCGGGACATAGAGGAGTCCTGTGTCTAGATGACCTGAGTGCCTGCGGGATTGTAATGTGTAATGCATTGCTTTGGGAATAGCTTTGCACTGTATGTATGTATAAATTTTGTAATAAGGAACCGGATGGTTGATAGTAATATGGATTGGAGTAATTATGGGCATGGTTTGGATGAGATGGAAAGGAGAAACCGTGAGTAACGGATTTGGGAATTGTAAGGAGGAAGAAGGTATGGCTTTGGTATTAGACACGTAAGAATGAGTAAGCATTGTAAACCTATAACCTCGAACAACTTTGAGGACAAAGTTCTTAAGGGGGGTAGATTGAAATACCCTGAACTTAAATATAGGGATTTAAAATTAATCTAATACGTATTTAAGGGCCTAATGGTACCTAATTAATACTAGTAAGGAAAAATAAATCCAAAATAATAAATAAACTCTTAAAAAGCGGAAAACGTTAAATAAGCGTTAAATAACCATAGGAGGTATGAGACCTCGGTTAGAGTATTATATGGATTCTAAAGGTTTATTAAGACCTAAACAATATACGGGAACAACTCCCGAAAAAAACGGATCCAAATAATGTATTAAAACGCTAATAGAGCTTTAACGCATGTTTTTGAGAAAACCCGAAAACGTGATTTTAAGTGGTCAAACGAACCCGTAAAAATTATAAGTCATTAAATAAATATTATTAAGCATTTATGAAAGCTTAATAACCAATAAAAATAAAGAAACGGGAAAATTCCGAAAACGGGCCGGTTAGTGAACAGTACCTAAACCGGGTAAAATAACGAGCGTTTTCTGTAAAAGATGAAAAACGCTCCAGCTAATATAACTGTAGGGGGGCCGGGGTTTTTATCAGTCAAATAACTCTCTCACACACACTTGTAACTAGCTAATTAAATAAGAGAGCCAAAAGCAAAATGGTAGTAAAGTAAAAAGCTACTTTACCCTCCTCTCTCACCTCACTCTCTCATTTCCCTCATCTCTCTCCTACCCTCTTCTTCCCCCATCGATTTCTCTCTCCCTCTCTCTTCTGGCTGCTGTGATTTTGGAGCTCCACAAGAAGCTCTAATGGCTTCCCTCCTTCAACCTCATGCTCCATCCTCATGTAAGCTCCAAACTAAAAAATAATCACATATTTGTAATCCCCTCATCCTCCTCTATCATTCCCTCTTTTCAAATTTGAAAAGGATGAGTTAATCTCCATGGGTTTTCCCCATTCAAAGAGAAAATAGCACCAATGGGAGCTTAGAGTCTTCTCTCTCCATTGAGGTAAAAATCTACATGAAAAACTCATGTTTTCTTCACCTTCCTTCATAACCGATTGTTGCCCCATTTGTAATGCTCTATTTTTCTCTCTCTTTGGAGCATAATATCAACCTTGCAATGGCGGTGGATTCACCTTCTTGAACCAAGGGCTAAAACCCCTTCTAAAACTCTCCAAAGGTAAACCCTAGAAATCTTGCTTTAAGCATTTCAATGAACTAGCATTAAATTAAAGGTTAGTATATTAATTGTAGTTGTTTTGTGTTCATTGGGTGATGGGAATGGAGTTTGGAAACTCCATTCCCCACATGGCCGATTTGGGCAAGAAAGAAAGAAGAGGAGAAATGGGAAAAGGAATGAAGAAATTATAAGCTCAAGGTAAGAGCTCTTTACTAATGTTAATTTTAATGCATTATGAGTAGTGGGAATGGATAAACTACTTAAAGAACCCAAAACTTGGTATTAGTATTGAGAATTATGAATTTTGGGTATTTGTGAACTAGTATGTGAATTGTAGGCTTTGGAGCCAAATGTGATGTGTATGTGTATTGGAATTATGGACGGAGAAAATATTGAGGATTTGTATTTGTATGTGTGCTGGTAGAACCCTTGTGGTTTGGCTAGAATAGGTATGAATTTGGTGAGAAAATGTGTGTATGAATAAGTAAGAAAAGTAGATGAACTATGGCCAAATTTTGGTAGGAATATTTACATGTATGGATGACTTGGTAAATGGGAAAACCAAGGTGTGTATTGGAGTTAGTAGAGATGTTTAGTAGCTATAGAATGGTAGTAGTAGTATGAGAAGTAAGAAGTGTAAAATCTGTAGCAAAGTGTATTAATATGCATTGGGAGAAGTTAGGAAAGATTAGTGTGCAAGAATTGGTAAAATGAATGTTGGACTTGGGTATAGATGGTACAATGGCTTGGAAATGAATGGGCATGGTAAGGTAATGTACTTGGAATGCAAGGAATGGCATTGGTTGAGAAAGTATTGGATGGTAATGTTGAGTTTAAAAATCTGTAGCATGAGTAAAACAAAAACTGTTACAAGTGTGGAAAGAAGTAGTAGGTAATTGTGTAAGTTGATTGATGGATTTAGTAATGGATTTGGTGGATGATTAAGGTGTTTTAGAATGTTTAAATAGTACTAAAACATGTTAGGATGTATGTAGGAAGATTGGGGAAGCAATGGGTGAAATTGGGAAAAGAAAATAAGGGCTGTAGCAAGGTTCTGCTACCGTCCGACCCAGAGTCTGGATCGGACGGTGGGTCGGACGGGGCTTAAGGAACGACAGTAAACCTTTCTGGAATGGTCCGACCCAGAGCCGTGGATCGGACGTGGGTCGGATAGGCAAAAAAAAAATCGAGGACGAAGTTACTGACTTCGTCCGACCCAGAGTCTGGGTCGGACAGTGGGTCGGACGGAGTCTGGACCACAAAACCGAAACTTACTGGAACGGTCCGACCCATAGGTTGGTCGGACGGCCCCAACTTATATAATAATAATAATAATAATAATAATAATAATAATAATAATAATAATAATAATAATAATAATAATAATATAATAACAGTAGTAACATCGTAATCATATGTATGTATATATATAGATATGTACATATATATGGGACTTAGTAATACACCATTAATGTAACTAATGGTAAAGAAATAAGTATGTAAATGGGAAACAAGTAAGAGGATTAGTTAAGAAGTGGGAAGTATAAGAACGTTAAGTTAAACCAAAGCAATGGATAACGGGGTAAGCACGGGAGTAGTAGCTATGAATGTATTGTAATGCTTAGAATTGATTGAACCATTTGGCATGTAGTCATTGGTTCGAGACTAAGACTCGAGGAACAAATAAGGAACTATGGAGCAAGGGAACACCCGATAAAGTAAACAACGGTGAAAGGTATGATTTCTTCATGCCCTGTATCCGAATCTGGTTACCCCGATTTGTGTGCTTATTTGATCACCTAAACAAGATAAATGCATGAATCGGACTATATTGCACTTACCTGTGCTTGACTTATGTGTTCTTGATATTTATTGTCTTGAACACTAGTTTGTATAATTCATGAAATTTATGAATGATGATGAATGGTATTCGAATCTTGTATTGTACTTAAGTATTGTATTGTATCTTGTATAAATGAGTATTGAGCATTGTAATTATGTATGGGTTTGTATGAATGACTTCTGCTAATTCCTAACTACCTAACTCCTAACTTAAGTGAGTAAACCGGAATAAGTAGAAGTCCGATATAGCTTCGGCCACGCGTAAGGATGCGGAGTCACAAGAGGTTGGCTGCAATTCCTGACTCTTAAACTGGTCCGCGGCCCAAATCCCTTAAGTGGGTAGCATCCCAGATTGGTGAGTCAAGTAAATCCCGGAGGTGGGACGGAGTAGTCCCCAGGGCGGCGGGTCCGACGACTTAACATGAGTAAGAGTAAGAGTAAGTAAGTAAGTATGTATGAGTATGAGTATGTATGTGTATGTATGAAGTAACGAGTAAAAGAGTAATCTCCACCCGATTACCCGGGTGGACCAATGAAGCTAACAAGAACTGTACTTTGTGTATGTAATGAGTGTGTGTATTCAGAAGGAGGTGAGTATGTATTGGATGGTTATATCGTATTCCTTGTATGTAATGTAGTGTATGTATGTATGCTTGCGTAAGTATTATTGTACTGTGTATAAGAGCATGTATGCATGTATGTTTGAATGAAAATGAACTGCATGTATTCGACCAAGTGGTCGGCGTACCCTCACTAGTACGCGGGGTATGCGGTTATCATGAGCAGTGAAAGCTGACCCCCTAGGGGGAACGTTTTTTGTGTGCAGGTACCCAAAGCGAATATGGTGAAGATAAGAGACCGGAGGCACACCCTTGTAATTAGAAGCAAGTAGTTTGTGAGGAACGGGTAGTAAGTAGTCTTCTAGTGAGTACGTATGAACTTGGAAGAGGTATTATACTTGTATAAGGATCTTAGTAAACTCGGTATGTGGATTATATTGTATTGTACTTGAAGTATTGTATCGAATGGAAGATTGTAGCATTTATTGGTATACGGAGTATGTATGGTAGATATGTAACACTCGGGATTCCGGTCCATCAGACCAATGCTGTATGTAGTAGCAGTAGCCATGTTAGTCACGGGGTTGACGAACAGCATTGTATCACCCACATTATGTAAGTATGTATCCGCTGCGTGTATCTGATGTGTAAGGAGATTGGACGGTAAGCACTGTATTAATGGTAGGGGTGTTACACTTACACTTCCCTCTTGTGACTTTGCCTAAGACCTCAACTAATCATTATGTTTCTTCACCACCATCTTAACTACTCCTCAAGCATCATTTTGCACACCCATTTGCTTTACTCAAACTTCTCAAAGCCATATATAATCTAGCACATGCTTACATCCTTATAAGTCATTATACCTTATTTTTTCCTTCAAACTTTGTACAAGTTTCCTAGCTTCCTTAACCATGGTTTTGGTGCATAAAATTCACCATTATAACCCCTAGTCCCTCTTATACATTCCTAGGTCTTCCTAGTACTCATGTTATACCCAGGTTTTTTTTATTTCCTTTCTGATTCGCAAAGGGAGTTGTGCTATTTTGTAATCTTATATTAGATTGTCTATGACATTCTCCTAATGTCATATGTTAGTTTGAGGAAGGAGGGTTATATTGGTTCTTCCTTTTTTGTTATTGATTATTTTCTCAAGAGAGAGAGATTTCCTAAACTATTTTATTTCCTCATTCTCTCTTATTCTAATTCACGTTTAATTAGTCCCTCTCCTTCATCTCTCTCATTGACGGTTCTCTCGACAGTTTCATCGCTCTCAAACCCTCACCCTTTGCTCATCCTCTTCTTCAATTTCTTTCAATTGAATCGCTAGAGGTCATAGAGGGAATGGGAATTGTGTTCGTCCGTCGGTCGTCAATCAGGTTGGATTGTAGATTGGTTCTCTTCTCCATTAAGGCTTCCTCTTCTCTTTTCTAATTTGATTTTGTATTTTGGGAGCGGTTCTATTCGAGGATTATCATTTGACTGGAGATTCGGGAAGGCGATTCGTAGAGTCCGCAGAGATGGCTTAGCTACGGATGTGAGGTAGGTGGTAGATGGATTCGGTTGTGTGCGTTCACCCACGGGGGTTTGGTTCCGTTGTTTTCCGTATATGTGTGTGTGGTTTCTGATCCGTGGTAATTTTGTGTGAGTTCTGGATGGATTGCGTTTTGATGCGTTACAACCCCGTGGGATTGGTTTTGTTTTGCTGCGTATTTTGTTATGTAAGTATACTTTGACAAGGTGAATCTACCTCTGGTTCCCTTCTGTTTTGTGAGCTTTGAGTGCTTCTGATTTGAGAGTTCGGATTGTTTAATCGCCCTATGTTTGGTGATCGATCTCTGTCTGATTTGTCTTGGTTTTGACCTTCTAAAACTGCCATGGTTATGGTTTAAAGGCTGGTTTCGTACTGCATTTTTTGACATTGTTTTGATGCCCCTGTCTGTGTGAAAATCGCTTCTGTTTTCTGAGTTTTTCGGTATGTCCGAACGTCTGTCCGAGCTTTGATGTTCGGACATACCCTGTTGCGCTTTTATTTTCTAAAGTCTTCGCTGTGTCCGAACTTCCGTCCGAGCTTTGAAGTTCGGACACAGCCTTCTGTTTTCTCTGATTTTGGCTTCGACTTGTGTCCGAACATCTTATGTCCGGACACAAGTTCGGACTACACGTCCTGATTTCCGAAAAGAACGTCCGAACATCCGTCCGAACTTGGATGTCGGACACCTCTGTCTCTGCTTCTGTTGAAGGTTCGACTTGTGTCCGAACATTGATGTCCGGACACAAGTTCGGACATGCCTCTGTTTTGACAGTACTTGCTCGTTTGAGCTCCATTTTGAGTGCCGTTTGCGGCGTTGGTTTCCTCCTTCTGAGTACTATCTGTTTTCAGGTGTTTTAGCATGTGTTTAAGTGTTTCCTGATTTTAAGGTCTCTGATAAGCCTTTGATCTCTGTTATGCTCTAAAAATGTGCTTCAACCTCTGACTTCAGTTGCTTTCGTATTTACTAGTCGGGTTACGACTTCTGTCTTGCTAAGGCTTTCCGTTGGTAAGCTTCCGCTCTGATTTCGTTAAGCTTCTGCTTTCTGTTATGATTTGACAGGACTTTGTCCTGTTCTGTATACATCTTTGGTCTGTTCTGAAAGCTTCTGTTTTGGGACCTAGTCTTCTCTGTATCTGAACCTTGGATGGCTGGTCTCGCTGTCTCGTAGCGCGCTATGTAGGATCCTTCTGTCTCACGGGTGATGTTCCCCGTTCTGTTCACAGGTGTTCCACCTGTTCTGTTTACGAGTGAGGTTTCCTCGTTCTGTTCACGAGTTGTTTACTCGTTCTGTCTGTATGCTCTGATTGCTAGTGTCCCACTTCTGTTTGTGTTCTGTTCGACTTCTGTCTGTTTTCTCTGCTCTGGTATTTGACAGATGCTGTGTGCTTTCTGTCCTTCGAACGCCTCTGTTTGTTTTCAAACTCAGATAGGCTGCTGTGTGCTTCCTGTCTGTTGAGGGTTCTGATTTGTAAAGTGCTATACTTCGTCTGCTCTATCAGTATTTGATGTGAGACGGTCTGCTGTGTGCTTACTGTCTTCTGCTAAGTTCTGGATTTTGCTAAGCTTCTGATTTTGCTAAGCTTCTGATTTCGTCGAGCTTCAGCTTCAGCTTACCTTCTACTTTTGAGTATGTTTTGACCACCGCTTAGCTTCTTATGCTTTAGACTTCTGTCTATTTGAAAGGCTTCTGCTTTGTCTTGATTTCGCTCTGGATAAGCGCTTTGGTATACGTTATATGTATGTATGTTCAGTATCTGTTTTGAGCGTGCTCAGCTGATGAAGTTTATCACCTGCTGAGCAATATTTGCTCACCCCTATCTCTGTATGATTTGCAGGTTTTAGTTCGTGCTTGGAGATTCAGCTCTTACTTTCCATTTTGGCATTTGAGTTTTGTATTTAGTTTGTTTGGCCTTAGGGTCCAGTTGTATTTAGATTATGCTTTGTAATTCAGTTTGGCTTCCGCCTGTGTATTGTAAAGACATTTTGTAATCGTTATCTGGTAACATATGAGCATTAGTTCTATTTTGGGGTTTCGATAGTGTAGCTTGCGTGTCTTAGGTAATAAGCGCGCGGCGTTGTAACGGTCTCAAACAGGGTGGTTTTGGGTGTCGTTACATTTAGTGGTAATCAGAGCCAGGTTTGGCTTTCGTTGGGATTTGTGGGTGTCTGCATGTCTACGCTTCCGTGTCTTGCCTGTTATCTGCTATGTGCTATCTGCTGTGTGATTTTGATTGTTATTGGTGTTTTTTTTTATGTGTGTCGCTCTGTGGTGGTCCCCCATCAGTAGCGCAGCGGAAGCGTGTAGTGTTTGTTTGCATGTGTTGTGTTCTGAGAGTGAATCTAGGGAGTCGGATCCTTTGGGAAAGGATGACCAAATGTGAGTTCTTGTTTGACAGAGTTGTGTGCTTCAGTTGTGAGCTTGTGTTACGTGCTTGT
The DNA here is from genome assembly GCA_023374045.1 of Limonium bicolor. NCBI lineage: Eukaryota > Viridiplantae > Streptophyta > Magnoliopsida > Caryophyllales > Plumbaginaceae > Limonium > Limonium bicolor. The sequence continues at coordinate 13,819,214 of CM041782.1, read as the reverse complement.
GTTGCATGTTCTGTGGTGTTATGGGGGAGTTCGCGAGTATGTTGGTCCTTTAGGTAAGGAACCTCTAAGATTCTTGTGCATTTAGGTTGAGTGTTATAATCTTCTGTTTCATCTTATGTCAGTGAGTCAGCTATAAGTTCTGAGTGCAAGATTTGTGAGGTGCAAGCTTATAAGATATGTGAGGTTCGTGTTATTCCTTCAAGCTTAGCGTTTGTAATATTTTGCTTTTCTCATTCTTTTAGTGAATCAGCTAGTGAAGTTCGTGTGTTTAGCTCGTATAAGTAGAGCTTCTGAGATTTGTTAGTGTTTATATGTCTTTGTGCTAAGCCTTTAGTGATCATCTGTTGTATCTTTCTGCCAGCGCGTTAGCCAGTGTTCTGAGTGTTAGCTTGTGAGGGTTCCTTCTGTGCCTAGGGCTATTGTTAGAATTTTCTATCCGTGCTTTTGTCAATAAATCAAACAGTGGGTTCTATTCTGAATGTTAGTTCCTTGTGAGTTTTGGAGTATCCTGGCACTAGCAGTGCTTTTGTTCACATTCTGCTTTCGTCGAATTTCGAGGACGAAATTCTTTTTAAGGGGGGTATATTGTTATACCCCAGGTTTTTTTTTTATTTCCTTTCTGATTCGCAAAGGGAGTTGTGCTATTTTGTAATCTTATATTAGATTGTCTATGACATTCTCCTAATGTCATATGTTAGTTTGAGGAAGGAGGGTTATATTGGTCTTCTTCCTTTTTGGTTATTGATTATTTTCTCAAGAGAGAGATTTCCTAAAATATTTTATTTCCTCATTCTCTCTTATTCTAATTCACGTTTAATTAGTCCCTCTCCTTCATCTCTCTCATTGACGGTTCTCTCGACAGTTTCATCGCTCTCAAACCCTCATCCCTTTGCTCATCCTCTTCTTCAATTTCTTTCAATTGAATCGCTAGAGGTCTATAGAGGGAATTGTGTTCGTCCGTCGGTCGTCAATCAGGTTGGATTGTAGATTGGTTCTCTTCTCCATTAAGGCTTCCTCTTCTCTTTTCTAATTCTGATTTTGTATTTTGGGAGCGGTTCTATTCGAGGGATTATCATTTGACTGGAGATTCGGGAAGGCGATTCGTAGAGTCCGCAGAGATGGCTTAGCTACGGATGTGAGGTAGGTGGTAGATGGATTCGGTTGTGTGCGTTCACCCACGGGGGTTTTGGTTCCGTTGTTTTCCGTATATGTTTGTGTGGTTTCTGATCCGTGGTAATTTTGTGTGAGTTCTGGATTTGCGTTTTGATGCGTTACAACCCCGTGGGATTGGTTTTGTTTTGCGTATTTTGTTATGTAAGTATACTTTGACAATGGTGAATCTACCTCTATGGTTCCCTTCTGTTTTGTGAGCTTTGAGTGCTTCTGATTTGAGAGTTCGGATTGTTTAATCGCCCTATGTTTGGTGATCGATCTCTGTCTGATTTGTCTTGGTTTTGACCTTCTAAAACTGCCATGGTTATGGTTTAAAGGCTTTGGTTTCGTACTGCATTTTTTGACATTGTTTTGATGCCCCTGTCTGTGTGAAAATCGCTTCTGTTTTCTGAGTTTTTCGGTATGTCCGAACGTCTGTCCGAGCTTTGACGTTCGGACATACCCTGTTGCGCTTTTATTTTCTAAAGTCTTCGCTGTGTCCGAACTTCCGTCCGAGCTTTGAAGTTCGGACACAGCCTTCTGTTTTCTCTGATTTTGGCTTCGACTTGTGTCCGAACATCTTATGTCCGGACACAAGTTCGGACTCTACACGTCCTGATTTCCGAAGAACGTCCGAACATCCGTCCGAACTTGGATGTTCGGACACCTCTGTCTCTGCTTCTGTTTGAAGGTTCGACTTGTGTCCGAACATTGATGTCCGGACACAAGGTCGGACATGCCTCTGTTTTGACAGTAACTTGCTCGTTTGAGCTCCGTTTTGAGTGCCGTTTGCGGCGTTGGTTTCCTCCTTCTGAGTACTATCTGTTTTCAGGTGTTTTAGCATGTGTTTAAGTGTTTCCTGATTTTAAGGTCTCTGATAAGCCTTTGATCTCTGTTATGCTCTAAAAATGTGCTTCAACCTCTGACTTCAGTTGCTTTCGTATTTACTAGTCGGGTTACGACTTCTGTCTTGCTAAGGCTTTCCGTTGGTAAGCTTCCGCTCTGATTTCGTTAAGCTTCTGCTTTCTGTTATGATTTGACAGGACTTCTGTCCTGTTCTGTATACAGCTTTGGTCTGTTCTGAAAGCTTCTGTTTTGGGACCTAGTCTTCTCTGTATCTGAACCTTTGGATGGCTGGTCTCGCTGTCTCGTAGCGCGCTATGTAGGATCCTTCTGTCTCACGGGTGATGTTCCCCGTTCTGTTCACAGGTGTTCCACCTGTTCTGTTTACGAGTGAGGTTTCCTCGTTCTGTTCACGAGTTGTTTACTCGTTCTGTCTGTATGCTCTGATTGCTAGTGTCCCACTTCGTTTGTGTTCTGTTCGACTTCTGTTGTTCTCTGCTCTGGTATTTGACAGATTGCTGTGTGCTTTGTCCTTCGAACGCCTCTGTTTTCAAACTCAGATAGGCTGCTGTGTGCTTCCTGTCTGTTGAGGGTTTCTGATTTGTAAAGTGCTATACTTCGTCTGCTCTATCAGTATTTGATGTGAGACGGTCTGCTGTGTGCTTACTGTCTTCTGCTAAGTTTGGATTTTGCTAAGCTTCTGATTTTGCTAAGCTTCTGATTTTGCTAAGCTTCTGATTTCGTCGAGCTTTCAGCTTCAGCTTACCTTCTACTTTTGAGTATGTTTTGACCACCGCTTAGCTTCTTCTGCTTTAGACTTCTGTCTATTTGAAAGGCTTTGCTTTGTCTCTGATTTCGCTCTGGATAAGCGCTTTGGTATACGTATATGTATGTATGTTCAGTATCTGTTTTGAGCGTGCTCAGCTGATGAAGTTTATCACCTGCTGAGCAATAGTTTTGCTCACCCCTATCTCCGTCTGATTTGCAGGTTTTAGTTCGTGCTTGGAGATTCAGCTCTTACTTTCCGTTTTGGCATTTGAGTTTTGTATTTAGTTTGTTTGGCCTTAGGGTCCAGTTGTATTTAGATTATGCTTTGTAATTCAGTTTGGCTTCCGCCTGTGTATTGTAAAGACATTTTGTAATCGTTTATCTGGTAACATATGAGCATTAGTTCTATTTTGGGGTTTCGATAGTGTAGCCTTGCGTGTCTTAGGTAATAAGCGCGCGGCGTGTAACGGTCTCTCAACCAGGGTGGTTTTGGGGTCGTTACATTTAGTGGTATCAGAGCCAGGTTTGGCTTTCGTTGGGATTGGGGTGTCTGCATGTCTACGCTTCCGTGTTTGCCTGTTATCTGCTATGTGCTATGCTGTGTGATTTTGATTGTTATCTGGTGTTTTTTTTTATGTGTGTCTGCTCTGTGGTGGTCCCCCATCAGAGTAGCGCAGCGGAAGCGTAGTGTTTGTTTGCATGTGCTTGTGTGTTCTGAGAGTGAATCTGAGGGAGTCGGATCCTTTGGGAAAGGATGACCAAATGTGAGTTCTTGTTTGACAGAGTTGTGTGCTTCAGTTGTGAGCTTGTGTTACGTGTTGTTGCATGTTCTGGTTGTGTTATGGTGGGAGTTCGCGAGTATGTTGGTCCTTTAGGTAAGGACACCTCTAAGAGTTCTTGTGCATTTAGGTTGAGTGTTATAATCTTCTGTTTCACCTCTTATGTCAGTGAGTCAGCTAATAAGTTCTGAGTGCAAGATTTGTGAGGTGCAAGCTTATAAGATATGTGAGTGTTGTTCCTATTCCTTCAAGCTTAGCGTTTGTAATATTTTGCTTTTCTCATTCTTTTAGTGAATCAGCTAGTGAAGTTCGTGTGTTAGCTCGTATAAGTAGAGCTTCTGAGATTTGTTAGTGTTCTTTATATGTCTTTGTGCTAAGCCTTTAGTGATCATCTGTTGTATCTTTCTGCCAGCGCGTTAGCCAGTGTATTCTGAGTGTTAGCTTTGTGAGTGTTCCTTCTGTGCCTTAGGCTATGTTAGTAATTTTCTATCCGTGCTTCTGTCAATCAATCAAACAGTGGGTTCTATTCTGAATGTTAGTTCCTTGTGAGTTTTGGAGTATCCTGGCACTAGCAGTGCTTTTGTTCACATTCTGCTTTCGTCGAATTTCGAGGACGAAATTCTTTTTAAGGGGGGTATTGTTATACCCAGGTTTTTTTTATTTCCTTTTGATTCGCAAAGGAGTTGTGCTATTTGTAATCTTTATTAGATTGTCTATGACATTCTCCTAATGTCATATGTTAGTTTGAGGAAGGAGGGTTATATTGGTCTTCTTCCTTTTTGGTTATTGATTATTTTCTCAAGAGAGAGATTTCCTAAACTATTTTATTTCCTCATTCTCTCTTATTCTAATTCACGTTTAATTAGTCCCTCTCCTTCATCTCTCTCATTGATGGTTCTCTCGACAGTTTCATCGCTCTCAAACCCTCATCCCTTTGCTCATCCTCTTCTTCAATTTCTTTCAATTGAATCGCTAGAGGTCTATAGAGGGAATTGTGTTCGTCCGTCGGTCGTCAATCAGGTTGGATTGTAGATTAGTTCTCTTCTCCATTAAGGCTTCCTCTTCTCTTTTCTAATTCTGATTTTGTATTTTGGGAGCGGTTCTATTCGAGGGATTATCATTTGACTGGAGATTCGGGAAGGCGATTCGTAGAGTCCACAGAGATGGCTTAGCTACGGATGTGAGGTAGGTGGTAGATGGATTCGGTTGTGTGCGTTCACCCACGGGGGTTTTGGTTCCGTTGTTTTCCGTATATGTTTGTGTGGTTTCTGATCCGTGGTAATTTTGTGTGAGTTCTGGATTTGCGTTTTGATGCGTTACAACCCCGTGGGATTGGTTTTGTTTTGCGTATTTTGTTATGTAAGTATACTTTGACAATGGTGAATCTACCTCTATGGTTCCCTTCTGTTTTGTGAGCTTTGAGTGCTTCTGATTTGAGAGTTCGGATTGTTTAATCGCCCTATGTTTGGTGATCGATCTCTGTCTGATTTGTCTTGGTTTTGACCTTCTAAAACTGCCATGGTTATGGTTTAAAGGCTTTGGTTTCGTACTGCATTTTTTGACATTGTTTTGATGCCCCTGTCTGTGTGAAAATCGCTTCTGTTTTCTGAGTTTTTCGGTATGTCCGAACGTCTGTCCGAGCTTGACGTTCGGACATACCCTGTTGCGCTTTATTTTCTAAAGTCTTCGCTGTGTCCGAACTTCCGTCCGAGCTTTGAAGTTCGGACACGCCTTCGTTCTCTGATTTGGCTTCGACTTGTGTCCGAACATTTATGTCCGGACAAGTGCGGACTCTACACGTCTGATTTCCGAGACGTCCGAACATCGTCCGAACTTGGAGTTCGGACACCTCTGTCTTGCTTCTGTTGAAGGTTCGACTTGTGTCCGAAACATTGATGTACCGGACACAAGGTCGGACATGCCTGTTTTGACAGTAACTTGCGCGTTTGAGCTCCGTTTTGAGTGCCGTTTGCGGCGTTGGTTTCCTCCTTCTGAGTACTATCTGTTTTCAGGTGTTTTAGCATGTGTTTAAGTGTTTCCTGATTAAGGTCTATGATAAGCCTTGACTCTGTTGCTCTAAAATGCTTCAACCTCTGACTTCAGTTGCTTTCGTATTTACTAGTCGGGTTACGACTTCTGTCTTGCTAAGGCTTTCCGTTGGTAAGCTTCCGCTCTGATTTCGTTAAGCTTCTGCTTTCTGTTATGATTTGACAGGACTTCTGTCCTGTTCTGTATACAGCTTTGGTCTGTTCTGAAAGCTTCTGTTTTGGGACCTAGTCTTCTCTGTATCTGAACCTTTGGATGGCTGGTCTCGCTGTCTCGTAGCGCGCTATGTAGGATCCTTCTGTTCACGGGTGATGTTCCCCGTTCTGTTCACAGGTGTTACACCTGTTCTGTTTACGAGTGAGGTTTCCTCGTTCTGTTCACGAGTTGTTTACTCGTTCTGTCTGTATGCTCTGATTGCTAGTGTCCCACTTCTGTTTGTGTTCTGTTCAGCTTCTGTCTGTTTTCTCTGCTCTGGTATTTGACAGATTGCTGTGTGCTTTCTGTCCTTCGAACGCCTCTGTGCTTGTTTTACAAACTCAGATAGGCTGCTGTGTGCTTCCTGTCTGTTGAGGGTTTCTGATTTGTAAAGTGCTCTACTTCGTCTGCTCTATCAGTATTTGATGTGAGACGGTCTGCTGTGTGCTTACTGTCTTCTGCTAAGTTCTGGATTTTGCTAAGCTTCTGATTTTGCTAAGCTTCTGATTTTGCTAAGCTTCTGATTTCGTCGAGCTTTCAGCTTCAGCTTACCTTCTACTTTTGAGTATTTTTGACCACCGCTTAGCTCTTCTGCTTTAGACTTCTGTCTATTTGAAAGGCTTCTGCTTTGTCTCTGATTTCGCTCTGGATAAGCGCTTTGGTATACGTATATGTATGTATGTTCAGTATCTGTTTTGAGCGTGCTCAGCTGATGAAGTTTATCACCTGCTGAGCAATAGTTTTGCTCACCCCTATCTCCGTCTGATTTGCAGGTTTTAGTTCGTGCTTGGAGATTCAGCTCTTACTTTCCGTTTTGGCATTTGAGTTTTGTATTTAGTTTGTTTGGCCTTAGGGTCCAGTTGTATTTAGATTATGCTTTGTAATTCAGTTTGGCTTCCGCCTGTGTATTGTAAAGACATTTGTAATCGTTTATCTGGTAAAATATGAGCATTAGTTCTATTTTGGGGTTTCGATAGTGTAGCCTTGCGTGTCTTAGGTAATAAGCGCGCGGCGTGTAACGGTCTCTCAACCAGGGTGGTTTTGGGGTCGTTACATTTAGTGGTATCAGAGCCAGGTTTGGTTTTCGTTGGGATTTGTGTGGGTGTCTGCATGTCTACGCTTCCGTGTCTTGCCTGTTATCTGCTATGTGCTATCTGCTGTGTGATTGTTGATTGTTATCTGGGTTTTTTTTTATGTGTGTCTGCTCTGTGGTGGTCCCCCATCAGAGTAGCGCAGCGGAAGCGTAGTGTTTGTTTGCATGTGCTTGTGTGTTCTGAGAGTGAATCTGAGGGAGTCGGATCCTTTGGGAAAGGATGACCAAATGTGAGTTCTTGTTTGACAGAGTTGTGTGCTTCAGTTGTGAGCTTGTGTTACGTGCTTGTGTTGCATGTTCTGTGTTGTGTTATGTGGGAGTTCGCGAGTATGTTGGTCCTTTAGGTAAGGACACCTCTAAGAGTTCTTGTGCATTTAGGTTGAGTGTTATAATCTTCTGTTTCACCTCTTATGTCAGTGAGTCAGCTAATAAGTTCTGAGTGCAAGATTTGTGAGGTGCAAGCTTATAAGATATGTGAGTGTTGTTCCTATTCCTTCAAGCTTAGCGTTTGTAATATTTTGCTTTTCTCATTCTTTTAGTGAATCAGCTAGTGAAGTTCGTGTGTTAGCTCGTATAAGTAGAGCTTCTGAGATTTGTTAGTGTTCTTTATATGTCTTTGTGCTAAGCCTTTAGTGATCATCTGTTGTATCTTTCTGCCAGCGCGTTAGCCAGTGTATTCTGAGTGTTAGCTTTGTGAGTGTTCCTTCTGTGCCTTAGGGCTATATGTTAGTAATTTTCTATCCGTGCTTCTGTCAATCAATCAAACAGTGGGTTCTATTCTGAATGTTAGTTCCTTGTGAGTTTTGGAGTATCCTGGCACTAGCAGTGCTTTTGTTCACATTCTGCTTTCGTCGAATTTCGAGGACGAAATTCTTTTTAAGGGGGGTATATTGTTATACCCCAGGTTTTTTTTTATTTCCTTTCTGATTCGCAAAGGGAGTTGTGCTATTTTGTAATCTTATATTAGATTGTCTATGACATTCTCCTAATGTCATATGTAGTTTGAGGAAGGAGGGTTATATTGGTCTTCCCTTTTTGGTTATTGATTATTTTCTCAAGAGAGAGATTTCCAAACTATTTATTTCCTCATTCTCTTATTCTAATTCACGTTTAATTAGTCCCTCTCCTTCATCTCTCTCATTGACGGTTCTCTCGACAGTTTCATCGCTCTCAAACCCTCATCCCTTTGCTCATCCTCTTCTTCAATTTCTTTCAATTGAATCGCTAGAGGTCTATAGAGGGAATTGTGTCGTCCGTCGGTCGTCAATCAGGTTGGATTGTAGATTGGTTCTCTTCTCCATTAAGGCTTCCTCTTCTCTTTTCTAATTCTGATTTTGTATTTTGGGAGCGGTTCTATTCGAGGGATTATCATTTGACTGGAGATTCGGGAGACGATTAGTAGTTAAGCCAGAGATGGCTTAGCTACGGATGTGAGGTAGGTGGTAGATGGATTCGGTTGTGTGCGTTCACCCACGGGGGTTTGGTTCCGTTGTTTTCCGTATATGTTTGTGTGGTTTTCTGATCCGTGGTAATTTTGTGTGAGTTCTGGATTTGCGTTTTGATGCGTTACAACCCCGTGGGATTGGTTTTGTTTTGCGTATTTTGTTATGTAAGTATACTTTGACAATGGTGAATCTACCTCTATGGTTCCCTTCTGTTTTGTGAGCTTTGAGTGCTTCTGATTTGAGAGTTCGGATTGTTTAATCGCCCTATGTTTGGTGATCGATCTCTGTCTGATTTGTCTTGGTTTTGACCTTCTAAAACTGCCATGGTTATGGTTTAAAGGCTTTGGTTTCGTACTGCATTTTTTGACATTGTTTTGATGCCTGTCTGTGTGAAAATCGCTTTGTTTTCTGAGTTTTTCGGTATGTCCGAACGTCTGTCCGAGCTTTGACGTTCGGACATACCCTGTTGCGCTTTTATTTTCTAAAGTCTTCGCTGTGTCCGAACTTCCGTCCGAGCTTTGAAGTTCGGACACAGCCTTCTGTTTTCTCTGATTTTGGCTTCGACTTGTGTCCGAACATCTTATGTCCGGACACAAGTGCGGACTCTACACGTCCTGATTTCCGAAAACGTCCGAACATCCGTCCGAACTTGGATGTTCGGACACCTCTGTCTCTGCTTCTGTTTGAAGGTTCGACTTGTGTCCGAACATTGATGTCCGGACACAAGTCGGACATGCCTCTGTTTTGACAGTAACTTGCTCGTTTGAGCTCCGTTTTGAGTGCCGTTTGCGGCGTTGGTTTCCTCCTTCTGAGTACTATCTGTTTTCAGGTGTTTTAGCATGTGTTTAAGTGTTTCCTGATTTTAAGGTCTCTGATAAGCCTTTGATCTCTGTTATGCTCTAAAAATGTGCTTCAACCTCTGACTTCAGTTGCTTTCGTATTTACTAGTCGGGTTACGACTTCTGTCTTGCTAAGGCTTTCCGCTGGTAAGCTTCCGCTCTGATTTCGTTAAGCTTCTGCTTTCTGTTATGATTTGACAGGACTTCTGTCCTGTTCTGTATACAACTTTGGTCTGTTCTGAAAGCTTCTGTTTTGGGACCTAGTCTTCTCTGTATCTGAACCTTTGGATGGCTGGTCTCGCTGTCTCGTAGCGCGCTATGTAGGATCCTTTTGTCTCACGGGTGATGTTCCCCGTTCTGTTCACAGGTGTTCCACCTGTTCTGTTTACGAGTGAGGTTTCCTCGTTCTGTTCACGAGTTGTTTACTCGTTCTGTCTGTATGCTCTGATTGATAGTGTCCCACTTCTGTTTGTGTTCTGTTCGACTTCTGTCTGTTTTCTCTGCTCTGGTATTTGACAGATTGCTGTGTGCTTTCTGTCCTTCGAACGCCTCTGTTTGTTTTCAAACTCAGATAGGCTGCTGTGTGCTTCCTGTCTGTTGAGGGTTTCTGATTTGTAAAGTGCTCTACTTCGTCTGCTCTATCAGTATTTGATGTGAGACGGTCTGCTGTGTGCTTACTGTCTTCTGCTAAGTTCTGGATTTTGCTAAGCTTCTGATTTTGCTAAGCTTCTGATTTCGTCGAGCTTTCAGCTTCAGCTTACCTTCTACTTTTGAGTATGTTTTGACCACCGCTTAGCTTCTTCTGCTTTAGACTTCTGTCTATTTGAAAGGCTTCTGCTTTGTCTCTGATTTCGCTCTGGATAAGCGCTTTGGTATACGTATATGTATGTATGTTCAGTATCTGTTTTGAGCGTGCTCAGCTGATGAAGTTTATCACCTGCTGAGCAATAGTTTTGCTCACCCCTATCTCCGTCTGATTTGCAGGTTTTAGTTCGTGCTTGGAGATTCAGCTCTTACTTTCCGTTTTGGCATTTGAGTTTTGTATTTAGTTTGTTTGGCCTTAGGGTCCAGTTGTATTTAGATTATGCTTTGTAATTCAGTTTGGCTTCCGCCTGTGTATTGTAAAGACATTTTGTAATCGTTTATCTGGTAACATATGAGCATTAGTTCTATTTTGGGGTTTCGAAAGTGTAGCCTTGCGTGTCTTAGGTAATAAGCGCGCGGCGTGTAACGGTCTCTCAACCAGGGTGGTTTTGGGGTCGTTACAACTCAAGAACTCCATGGTTTATCCATTTTCACCAAAATAACCCTTAGTGATCACTAGAACATCCTTAGTCATAAAATCTCCTTAGAACACCTTAAACACTTAGTTTCCTCTCCAAATTTTGACATGGCTTCCTTAGTATATTTCTATACCCAACATTTAGTTTTTCACCCTTAATACAATCATGAACACTCAAATCCTTAGTACACAATCTTAGCACACAATTTACACCCTTCTAACCTCTAATTCTTCCTAAACAACTCTAGGTCGTTCTAATCCTCAAGAACACCGTTGTTAACTTATTTCCATTCAAATTTTTCCATAGCTCCTCTAGTATATTATCATGCCCATAAGCATTGTTTTTCTCATTCAATCATCCCACACACATCAAATCCTTTCTCATCATATTTTCTCACCCAAATTAACTCATTCATAATGAACTCAATATAGTGCAATAAATCTTAAATTGCATAGCACTAAGGCTCTTAAATGACATGGCTCTTAGGCCCTTAAATGACATGAATTTAAACACTAAATTTCCCACATATAAAAGCTTTCAACCTGCAAATACACCCATCAATCTCATAGTAGTTATAATGCTCTTAAAATCCATCTTAAACTTATCTTACTAACTCATTCCCATTGGCTCCTTAGTCACAAGTTCACAAGCTTGTTTAAGTTCTTTTTCTTAGGTTATATATCCCATTACACAATGTAAGCTCTAAGCCACATTAGTACCCACCTAAAACTCATCCCTTAAAACTTAAACCACCATTAGGTAAGCATTTTACCTTATTTTCTCAAGCTTATCTTAACTTCCTCCTTAGACCTTCTTCTTGAATGAATCTCGGCCACCCATTAAATTTCCTTTGCCAATGTTCTAATCAATATTCAATGACTCTCATGAGTGCTAAACAATACACTAACCTTAAGGAGTAAACCCTAGGTTAAAAATGTGTTCTAAGGTATTGAAATGAATGTTTTACCTTGGAGTCTTAAGATAGGCTTGGATATGGATCAAGAAGGACCTCCTCTAGCCCTTGGAGAATAGAAAATAAGCTAGAACAAGGCATAAAAATGAAGCCCCATGAGTGTAATTTTCGGACATGTGAAGAAGTGATGGAAAGATGATTTTTCTTACATTTTTCTCACCTTGAATGAATGGAGAACCAAATGGGCTCTTCAAACTTGATTTTCCTCCATCAATGGAGTTTTTCCATGGCTCCAAAATGAAGCTTTCCCAATTTTGAAAAGATAGGAAGCTAGAGCTTGAGCTAACTAAGAATATTATGTGTTTAGTTTTTGATTTGGAGCTAAAATGAAGATTTGGTGAGCAAAGTAAGGTTAGGCAACAATGGTGCTGTTTGGGAACGGTTTAGAACAGAGAAGAAGAAGAGGAACTCGTTGGTGAAGAAGAGAAATGAAGAAGAGAGGAGAGAGGCAGGCTAATAAAGGATATTTTGCTTTATAAAAGCAAATAGTAACTTTCTTTACTTTATCTCTTCTTATTTCCTTATTTGATGAAGTCTATGGTGACTCATCCCCTTAAAACCGTCCCCCCCTTACTAATTAACATACATAAGGCCTTGTTTGGCCATTTAACTAATTAAAGTTGACTTAAGTCAAAACTAGCACTATTTGAGCACTATTCACTAATTAGTGCACATATTCGTGAAATTTTTGGTTTCCCATTTATTTAGGCTTCCTAATGTGATACTAATTAGTACACATGTTGATTAAGGTGTAATCATGGGCATTTACCCACTCAAAACTCATTTCTAAGACAATTTCTCAAAAAGGTGCTTTAAGGAGTCTTAAAGCACATTTTGTGTTTAAGCTTGTTTTTGAGCTTGGTTTTCTTTGGTAATTGATTTAAAATGTCCATTAGCATATTACTAAAGTCTTATAATGGTATTTGGGTGCTAATCAAAGTCACTCCAAGCTTAGAGCACGTTTTTGCCCAAATTGCCTTTAAGGCATTTTCTTGTGTTTTCCTTGGTTTAAATTGTCTACCAATATTTCTAAGGCATATCTTGGCCTTACTACATCATAATTTGATGTTTACTTAGCATACTTAGGCTTGGGGTATTTCAAAGTAAGAAACCATACCTTTGCCTAATTGTCGCCAAACTTAACTCGCTTAGCTCTACCGGCTATCCGAGGTGAATCCGCCTACAATTATTAACCGAATGTATTAATAAATCATCCCGGTTATTATTTTGTTATCGTATGTATCTCTCTCTTTTGTTTCATTCCATACGTGCATGCGCATGCATGCATGCGTTCATGTACTAAATCAAAATCCTCTACTTATGTCATACTACACTCTTAAATATACTCACTCATTTTTTTAATGGTGGCCACCAAATCCGAATCAACCCGGAACCGGCGGTTCTACCCGGAACCAATTGGAACCGGAACCGGTCGGAACCAATTCGGAACCGGAACCGATTCGGAACCGGAACCACCCCCTTGCGAATCGAATCCAAATACAAGTTTTGAGATTCGGGACGGAACCGGGACCGGAACCAGAACCGGAACCGCCCGGAACCGCCTGGATTCGCGTCGGATTCGGAACCGTGGAACCGGAACCGGAACCGCCCCGGAACCGGCCAAAGTAGCTATTGGAATCAGTCCAAAATCACGTCGTTTTGGGTCTCGGGTGCGTGCTCCCCTGGTCAACATGATGATTGGTACGAGATGAATGGGGACAACACCACTTAAGACTTCTATTTTGTATTGTAATATTTTAGAATGTATTAGTATTACTTTCTTTCCATGTAATCTTTTAAAACTTCCAAATTGAAATCATGTAACCTATTGTAGACCCCAAAAATTCTCACCCCATAAAGCAAATTCCAAGGTAATAAATAAAATAAGAGGGTCGTCGCCTTTCTTTTTCAAAAACGTACAATCGTGCGTGCCAAAATGAAATGATGTCAAAATTTTTAAAATCAATTTTCTAACTTTTTAAAGAAAACTCTAAAAAAAATGGAAATGAATAAAAAAATAAATTTTCAACAATAACCAATTATTTTTAAAAAAAAAGAAAAGAAAGAAAGAAAAAAAAAGTTATTTCACACTATTAGACAGCTTTGCAACATCTGTATGTTTTTAATTAGGTTCATCTCTCGTCATTGTTTTCTTTTATAATCATGTCATTCATGCCGGTCAAATTCGTTTATATTTCAACATCCGTGAAGATAAATTGAAAAGTTGTTAAGACCACAGGGTGCTATGTTGGGGTTGTGGGTTCAAATCGGGGGGTGCCATCAAATTTTTTCCTTTTCTTTCCATGTCTGTTTCTAGACAAACGAGGCTTTTAAAGCCCATTCAGAAAACCAGTCAAATGTGGCCGTTGAGCCCAATCTGATTAGGCCTCTTCCACACTTACGGGTAGAAAACCTAGTAACCACCCTCAGTGCTTATAAAATACATGCTAAAAATCCTGGCAACAGCAGCCGACATCGCCAATCCCTAGGTCATTCTTTTTCTTCCCGATCTTTTTTTTCAACCCAGAAAAAGAACGTCGCCTTCTTCCTTCTCCACGCCTTCTTCATTCTCTTCATTCATGGTCCGCACCTCACTCCCTTCTTCACGGTGTTTGCAACCCAGACTGGAGAACAAAACAAATACATGCTCTACTGCCTTTTCCATTCTGTGCTCCGCCTCTCCTTCATTCTCTTCGGTCACGGTGAATGTGCAACCCCAAGCTGATCAACAAGAAACAATATCACGCTCCACTGCTTCAACCATCTTCAACTCCATTCATCTCTCTCACCCACTGGCGAACTGGTAACGCAAGTGCTCCGCGCTTTCATCCTTCTCTTCCTGGTGAGTTAGGAACGCTCGAGCCCTGCGCCTTCTTTTTCCTCTTCACGTTTGCGAGCAAGAAACCAGGCGAGCAAGGAACAAATGCTCTGCGTCTGCTTTATCTCTTCCTCACGCGGTAATTTCACACCCAACCAGGCGAACGGTGAACAAGCTACCCCACTTACTTCATTCTCTTTCACGGCGGTAATTTTGCTACCCAACTGACGAACAAAGGACATGCCCACTCTATGATTGTCTTTCCTTTCACTTGTGAGAGCGTCTCCTTCACGGTAATGCTACCTAAACTGGCCTTCATTTTGGTCAACTGAAGAACCAGGAAGGACAAGGCTCTGCTCCATGTTTATTCTCTTCACGAACGGTACTTTTGCTCACTCAACTGGCAAGCGAGGAAGCACATGCTTGGGGCCTTCATCATTCTCTTCACGCATGTGACATTTTTTTGCAACCCTGTGGAGACAAGGAGCATACCTGCTTCGTTTCCAGATTTCTCTTCACCGAAACTGGAGAACAGGGAATGCCACACCTCTCTTCATCCTCCGCACAACGCTCGTGAATGTAGAACACACATGCTGTTGCAACTCCCCAAGATTCTTCACTCACGGTGTGTTGCATTTTGGTCGGCAAACTAGGAACACACGATGTCTGCGCGCCTTCTTCATTCCATTTCTATTCACCAACAAGTCAAACAACCGAAGCTGCTCCACCGCCTCCTAAACTCTCTTCACTGTAGATAGCGAACAAGGAGCATAGACGCACTGCCCCTGTCATTCTCCTCTCGTTGGAGTATCTCTTCGTTCCACAGTCGGTAACGAATCCTAGTCCAGCTATGCGTATGCTTGTTCGGTTTTTGTAACAGTTCTGCAGAAAATTTCCATCGTATTCTTTAGAGAACATTTTCTTCTACCCAAATGCTTCTCTCTGATTACTGTTTGAATGAGGGTTATCCGATATAAACTACATCATTCGTTTATCAGTTTTGCCTCATGAATGCTCTCCTGCTTGTTGATACAAACTAGTGCGGACATGTCTTCTACTCTGTTATCGATCAGGAATAAGATGTTTAAGTGTGCTTCCGGTGTCCTTGCTTTCTGTATAGATCAAACCATTCTTATGTCATTGTTTTCTTTATTCATGTCTGGGGATAAAGTGGAAATACAATTGGGTTCGACAGCAACAAGCTGAACGATGACGACGAGAATAAGTTTTACTGTATTAGTTTAGTGGTTAATGATTTCTTCATTTTATTGGATTAGAATTTCAAGCTTAGAGCCTTCGATCCAAAAAAAACACCGTGAAACTCTTTTCAGATTAGTCTCTTAGCTTCGTTCACGGCAATTTTAATTTAGGAGGTAACATTGCTTTAAATAAGTCGGATTAGCCTATAGACTTTGGCTTTAGCTCTAGTTTGAGTTAGTTTTGGGTCATAAAAAACACGATTAAATAAGCATGCGTTTACATCGATAGTTGTTTTGTCCTTCAGACGATGCCACTAATTTATTAGAATAAAGCTCATTCAGAGTTAATCCATTCTTCTTCAAAAAAAAAAAGAAAGATAAGGAACACATAATTGATTTTTGGGTTAGAAATTCTTTTATCATTTTTTTTTTGCTCATCTATTTACCATTTTTTTATCGCATATATTATTTTATCTTCATTTCATTGTAATTTGTTAATTTAGTGCTATTATCTCTAACTTTTGTTTAAACCCTAGAAATTATCCTATAGGACCTAGCCATTAGGATAGAGGGGTCCCCCTGGACTGATAGGTCATTGACCAATCTCGTGGTGGTGACACCCCTAAACCCTAAAACACACACCTCAAATATGTATATATGTATATAGACTAATATTCCCAATCAAATTTTCTCTCCAACAAGCCCAAATAACAAACCAGGCCCAAATCACTCAACCTGGCCCACTTCTTGCCTGACCCACTTCTAGCTTGACCCATTCAGCCCAATAAGCCCATCGGGCCCAATCCATGTGTGGCCCAACCCTGTAAATAAAATCAAAGCCCATTTCAAAACACAATTGGCTCATTAAGCCCGATTCAAGCCTAGTTTGACCCAAACCCATTCCGGGTCCAAATCCAATTCGGCCCATTAAGCCCAGACCAGCCCAAGCCCACAAAAGTCAAACCGATTTGACCTTGACCTGAACCTTTGACCAAACTCGAGTTGACCAAACCTTTGACTTTGACCAAAGTCCACAAAACCAAGCAAGTCAACAAGAATCAAACCTTGACCTGAATGTCAAACTTTGACCAAACCTTGACCCGAATGCCAAACTTTGACCAAACCTTGACCCGAATGCCAAACTTTGACCAAACCTTGACCCGAATGTCAAACTTTGACCAAACCTTGACCTGAATGTCAAACTTTGACCAAACCTTGACCTGAATGTCAAACTTTGACCAAACCTTGACCTGAATGCCAAACTTTGACCAAACCTTGACCCGAATGCCAAACTTTGACCAAACCTTGACCCGAATGTCAAACTTTGACCAAACCTCTGACCCGAATGTTGACCTTTGACCAAACCTTGACCTTTGACTAAACTTTGACCATGACCCAAGCTTTGACCAAGATCTAAACTTTGACCAATCCGAACTTTGACCAACCCAAGTTGACCTTGACCCAACTGTGACTCAATCCCATTTTGACTTGGTCTAACTTTGACCCCCTTGTTTTCCAACCCCAGCCAAATTCGACTCAAACCAAATTCAATTGCAAACCCGATTCATTTCAGTTCAAGCCCATTCAAATCAATTCAATTCTTAATTCAATTAGATTCATCTCAATTTCATCTGATTCAATTCAAAATTCTTTCCATTCCTAATTCAATTCAAATTCATTTCAATCCCAAATAATTCCAAACATCATATATCTCAAACTCCTTGAACTCCAAACTCCTTAGAACTCCAGCATCTCGAATCTCTAAACGTCTCAATAGCTGAATAGACTCGACCGTCTCAGCAGCTCAATAGACTCGACTGTCTCAGCAGCTCACACCTCGACCGTCTCAGCAGCTCAATAGACTCGACCGTCTCAGCAGCTCAACAGACTCGACCGTCTCAGCAGCTCACAGACTCGAACGTCTCAGCAGCTCAACAGACTCGAACGTCTCAGCAGCTCAACAACTCGAACCGTCTCAACAGATCAATAGACTCGAACGTCTCAGCAGCTCAACAGACTCGAATGTCTCACAGCTCAACAGACTCGCCGTCTCAGCAGCTCAACAGACTTGACCATCTCAATAGCTCACAGACTCGACCGTCTCAGCAGCTCAACAACTTGACCGTCTCAACAGCTCAACAGACTCGACCGTCTCAGCAGCTCAACAGACTCGACCGTCTCAACGCTCAACAGGCTCGAATGTCTCTGCATTCATAGATTCGAACATCTCAATAGACTCATCAAATTCAAGCACTTCAGAAATCCTCAACTCCTCAAAAGCCGAACCTTTTGAAATTTGATAACCCTTTCAAGTTCTTGAACATCTCACAGACCCGAGCGTCTCACAGACTCCATCTTTCAAGAATCTAAATGTCTCACACAGTTGAGCAACTCACATACTCTCACACCTCAACTCCAAACACCATACAATCTCTCAAACCCTTATCCAAAAGACCATAAAACCTCTTTGACTCCTTCAAACCCAAAGGTCAAGCCCAATTCCTTCAAAACCTCTTTGACCCTCAAAGACCAAGGTCAAAACCTCAATTCCTTCAAAACCACAAAACTCCCAAACCTCCAAAAACCCTGAACTACGTAAGGTCTGATCTCAACATGGAGTTGAGTACGTAGGCAACCCACACAGGGTGCGACCCCATTCCAAAACGAAAAACCCTTTCCCCCTCTAAGGTGGCTCTCATATCTCTCAGAACCTCGAACCTTCTTTGGCTCTCCACAAACTCCAAACCATCAGACTCCAAGTCTTATCTATTCACTCAACCTCAACTTTTCCCAAATCTTCATTCTATACTCATTTGAATTCCCAGCTTGGCGCTATCTTGGCAGAAAAGCTCGCCTCATCCACTCTCTTTCTCTCTTCCTGTCCTAATCCTATCCTTTGGCTTTAACTGAATCCCTAAGGTTTTGAAAGAAGGAATCCCGACAATTGGAGACCGAGGTTTCCTCGGGCACCAATCCTAAGTCGTGGTCGTTGCCACTTCTAAGGGGTGTAACCCAGTGCGAACCCCACAGACTCTTTGGTATGATCAGATAAGTCCAATCCATTTGCAAAGCTCATAGTCAGTTAATGGTTCTTATAACCCTTCTCCCCCTTCCTAGTTTCCTTAGGTCAAACTAGTGGCGACTCTAGTCAATTCCGCCTTATAGAGGCATAAGTCCGCGTGAGCCCATTGAGAGCGGGTGTGTGTTCACTATACTCCCCATATGCTTTCTGGAAAGACGGACGATAAGTAGGTATTTAGGTTCTCGATTAACGGGTTTTCACACTCCAACAGCAATGACAATCTCTAGATCTAGGCTTCTCAGCTAGTTCGTATTTAATAGACCCCCCTCATACCGAAAATCAACACCCTCCACACCTATTAGTAGCTGTACTCTTTTCCCTATTAGGGTTTTTCCCAATGGGTTTTTAACCTAAAAGGTTTTAACAAGGCAGTGATCATATATAAATCCTGCTTTCCTCTTTAATTTTTGCAAATTCAATACAAAAAATTAAGTCTTTGGTTCTTACACATTTAAGATTATAACTTGAGGAATAACCTAGCTCGGAGTAAAGTGGACGAAAGAAGCAACATGTTCGCGCAAACGGATCTAAATCGAGTTAAGACAAGAAACTAAAGCCGATCGAATCTTTCTGGAACTGGTCGAACCGATCGGAACGGACCGCGCCGGAACCGGTCAGAACCGTTATTTTAGCGAATCTTAACGAATACAGAGTCCCGTAACGAATCGGAACCACCCCGGAACCGCCCAGGACCGGCTCCAAATCCGAATACACATTTTCTGGAACCGAAACCAGTGGAACCGGAACCGTGGCCACCATTAATTTTTTTCCATATGTGACAATAACATCTTCATATCATTTCTCGCCTTATATTATCCTCCTTATATCCCTTAGAATTATTATCTTATGTAATATTATTTACTTGTCTTATAAACTAGCTTCCTTACTTAATTATTTTAACTTCCTAACT
Source organism: Limonium bicolor (assembly GCA_023374045.1). Taxonomy (NCBI): domain Eukaryota; kingdom Viridiplantae; phylum Streptophyta; class Magnoliopsida; order Caryophyllales; family Plumbaginaceae; genus Limonium; species Limonium bicolor. Next base: position 13,799,789 of record CM041782.1, on the reverse strand, counting down.
ACATTATTTATTATAGAACAGCCCCTTTCACCCTCACATTCTTTACCCTTAATTTTTATTTAAATTACGTCTTGACCTCATAAACTTCCTAGATTTTACAATTGACCACTAATGACATTTATTTCATAATCCTTAACTTTATATTAATTGTATTCTCTTAATACCCACTGTTTTCGGTAATTCCCTACAACCCCCATCCATATTTTATTTTCGGTTTTCCCTCATCCTTTACTATATTTATGTCTTGGCCACATTAATTTCTTAAACTCTACTAATATTCCCTAATTACATTTACCTTATAATTATAGCTCCACATTAATTTAATTCTCCTCATTACCCCTATGTTTCGGAAATTACCAACAGCCCCTACTACATTTTTATTCTTCCTTTTCTTTATTTCCGATTTCTACCCACCATGTTCCCTTTTTAATTATACTTATGCCCCTCCTATTTTTATAAACTTCACAAATTTAATCCTAATCTCTTTTTAATCTACAATTTCATTCATTTATTTCCTAAACTTGGTCAACATATCCTCCTTATTTATTTTTGACCTCCTAAATTATGTTTTAACCCCCAAGTTTCCGGTTTTCACCATTTGTACCCCATGTTTCCTAAAATTTACAATCTAGCCCCAAAACTTGTTTTAATTTCCAAAATTCCTTTATAAGTTTTTTATTTCTAGTCTTTGGCTTTGACATCCCTTGTCCCTCTAGTATTTATTTCTTCAAGTTAGCTAAGATTATCTACTACTTTAATTGCTAATTCACTCCTTAAATTTATAACTACATTTACATTCCACTTTAACTTAGACTTAATCCCATTATCCTATGAAAATTCCCTAAGCTTTGGAGTATATTTAATCACTCAATAACTTCCAAATACAACCCATGCTCTCGGACATACATATATACATTCATAATCCGTGTTTTCAAGTTCATTACCTCACTAAAATACTTATAAACTATACTTGCGCACTTAGTGAAGGTATAACATTCATTACACGCATTAAGTATCCCCAAATGTCCATATAGTGATTCCAGGTGTTCAGACATAATAACAACATTATGCTCCATATTTTACTTGTACATTTTATGTTTTAAAAATCTTGTAATTGTGACATTTAAGCTACTAAATCATTAGTGAACCTAACCAAGCATTCCTCCTTAGTTTATAACCATTTAGACATCATTTTAAAACCCATTCAAGGCTCAGATTTTCAGTTATACAGCAGCTCAAAATAACGTCCTACTACACATAATCAAGTTTTAGTTTATATTTACCTTACCTTTTTTTTCAAGTCTTGTTCCCAGCCCTTGAAGCTCTCGGCACCTATAATATGGTGTAAGGGTTCATTAATTCATTGTTTAACTAAATGTCAATAATGTGCTTAGGACCTTAAGCTTTAATTTATTTACTTACCCTCTTTTAAAATGTGCTTTTCCTCCCTTGGTCCCTCCTGTTTTGCGCCAGCCCCCTTAGGATTTTTAAACCTTCATTCAGCCGTATACTTAGAAGAACATGAAGACCATTATTAGGGCATTATTCCACATAATATAATTTAGGATGTTTAAGTTTTAAAAACACAAGATTAGATCTTCAAGAGTGGAGTTTACCTTGTTTAATAGGATGGTATTCCCTCTCTATTTTTTTTGTGTGGCAATACTAGAAAAATGCAGAGAGTTAGTTACCTTGGTTATTCTAGGTATGGAAGATGATGATGACATGAAAACTCTAGATTTCATGGTCTTACCTTAGGACTTGTCTAGGGAATTTTTGGAACTTCCAAGCTTGGAGAATAAGGGTCTTAGAGCTTGGAAAACAATAGAAAAATGTGTTAGGAAGACTATCATTTTCGGTTTTAATTTTTGTATAAGGGAAACTTGGGAGTTTGAACTTATTTTTACCTTAGGAGGTGATGGAAGTTGATGTAAGTTTTCCCCTTCAAGCTGGCCGGTATTCAATTCCTCCTCCCCATGTCTGAGTTCAGTTTTTGTGGAGAAAAATAGTAGGGGTGTGTTCCTCTTGGTGTGTAGGTTCCGAAAATACAAGTTTTTTTGGAGGAAATGAGCTAGGACTTTGTTCCACCATTAATGGCCATGGATAGTGTTTGAAGGTTTCTTGAGGAAGAGGATGAAGAAGGTGGGAGATGAGGGAAGTGTCTGATCGAGAGGCTAGGTGAGGAGTAACATTACCGGCAAGGAAAATTGTGAGGGAGAGAGTATGGTTATATTGGAATGTGCTTGTCAGGACTATCCTTTGCAAGCTAGTTTTTTTTCAACAAGTACACCCTTTATTTTCTTTCCTTTTTGGTTCCGGTAACAGCAACTAAATGGTTAGTTCAATTGTAGTTTACTAGGCTAGTACTACCTGCTAACTACTTCCCTTATTTTACTCATCCTACTTCTCCTCTCATTCTATCTTGCTTTTGTCCTCGGTAGTGGTAGCAGCCGTTGGGCTTGGTTTTATTTTCATGTCTAGTCTCCTAACATATAATAGTATGAGTACTTGGCAAGTACAACTCCCATTAATTTACTCCCTTCACTCATTTCATTCCTTCCCCTTTTTCCTCTTGTTGTTCTCGGTAGAAACAACAAATTGAAGCTTTAATTTGCTTCTCTTATACTCTAGTGTGTAATAGTATGTGTACTTGGCAAGTATAACTCTCATTAATTTCCTCTCCCATGACACAACTCCTTCTCTTTCTTATTTGTTGCTTTCCGGATGATATAATAAATCAGCCCTCTTTTTTGTTTCTTATTCATTATTACATTAGGTAATTTATGACATATATTAATCTATTCTACAACAAGTACAACTCTCCTTATTTCCTTCCATGATTTACTCCTCTCACAAGGCTTCCTTTTGTTGTTTTGGTACCATGCTTTAGGGTGGCATTGGTAGAAAACCGAACAGCCCCTCTCTTTGTTGTTGTTTGCCTTAATGTAGTATATTACATGTACTCTTATGTGTGTAGGTATTATTTATTTGTTGTTTTACTCTAGTACTTCTAACATGTGTTGTAATATACATATAAATACTTTAGTGTAAGTCATGATTCTCCTTGCTTTAAATTCATTAGTTTAATAAATTAATATTCAATCCTTATTTACATCCTCATTTAATTTAATCTACTTCTTAATTACGGTAATCGAGGTTCAGGGTATTTCAATCTACCCCCCTAAAAAGGACTTCGTTCCGAAGTTTATTCCCTAACCGTGATCATCGTACTATAAACTGATCATCGATAATCTCAATTGGTGCATAACCTCAACAAGTATTTCCATGAGATACGTCCAATAATCATGAGATGCCAATACAATGTACCATACAAACACACATCAACATCCACATCAACAATGCAACAACACAATACAATCGCTATAGCGATGACAAAACCAAAAAGGCTATACCCCCCTAAAATAGGGGTACGCCCACGTACCCTACACTAAACATTCTAGTCAGTAAATAACGAAGGGTATTTCACCCGCATCTCATCCTCCAACTCCCACGTAGCTTCCTCTACATCGTGGTTAGACTAGAGGACCTTCACAAGTCTCACCGACTTGTTACGGATGTCCCTGGTCTTCGAATCAAGTATCCTCTAAGGCGTCTCAGTATACCGCATGGTGGGCTCTAATGCTAACCTCTCGGGCTGCAATACATGGGAAGGATGGGGCATGTATTTCTTGAGCTGGGATACGTGGAAAACATTATGCACTCAGCCCAAATACGCTGGTAGCTCTAACCTGTATGCAACCAGGCCCACACGCTCCGTGATCGCATATGGTCCGACGAACTCCGGGCTCAGCTTGCCCTTCTGTCTGAATCGGAACACGCCCTTCATGGGTGATACACGTAAGAATACCTGGTCGCCAACTGCGAACTCCAGGTCCCGTCGTCTCTGATCGGCGTAGGATTTCTGTCGGTCCTGGGCAGCCTTCATATTCTTTCGTATCTGCTGCACCTCTGCCTGCACCTGCTCCTGGTACTCAGGTCCTATGATGACTGAATCACTAGTCTCATCCCAACAAAGCGGTGTGCGGCAGGGTCTGCCATACAAGGCCTGGAAAGGAGACATCTCAATCGAGGCATGGTAGCTATTATTGTACGAGAACTGGATAAGATGTAGCCTATCTATCTAGCTGCCCTGGAAGTCCAAAGCACACGCCCTCAGCATATCCTCTAGCGACTGTATAGTCCTCTCTGATTGCATGTCTGTCTGCGGGTGAAAAGCCGTACTGAGCTTTAGCTTTGTGCCTAGCGCCTCTCGATTCGCGCGCCAATACCTCGATAAAATTCTGGTATCTCTGTCAGAAACGATCATCTTCGGCACCCCGTGATGTCTCACTATCTCTCTATCGAACAACTCAGCCAGCTCGGAATGAATCTGGCCACCTTGGTAAGGCGATCAACAACTACCCAAATGGTGTTCATACCTCCCTTAGTCGGCGGGAGTCCAACCATGAAGTCCATGGAGGTGTCATAGAATTTCCACTCCGGAATCGGCATCGACTGCACCATACCTCCAGGTCTCCGGTGCTTGAACTTCACCTTCTGAAAGGTGAGACATCTGATCACGAAGTCGGTCACATCTCTCTTCATCCCACTCCACTAGAAATGACGCTTCAAGTCCTTATACATCTTAGAAGCCCCTGGATGAATAGACAAGGAAGAACAATGCGCCTGCTGTAATATGCGCTCCCTCAACTCTACACTGCTCTGCGGAATGCATAGTCTTCCATTTAGCCAAATCAAACCATCCTCATGCAATCGGAAGTCATACTTTTCCCTCTTAAACGTGCCGTCTGTTAGCTTCTGGAGAATATCTCTCAGATATGGATCACTCTCCTGCCCACTTCGTACCTCGTCTATCAAACTCGTACCATTGACCATGGCATGTAATGAATGTGCTCGCCTGCTCAAAGCATCGGCAACGACATTAGCTTTACCTTCCTTGTACTAAAGGTTAATGTCGTAGTCCTTTAGGATTTCTACCCACCTCCTCTGTCACATATTTAACTCCTTCTAAGTGAATATGTACTTCAAGCTCTTGTGGTAAAAAAAGATAGTGACTCGTACCCCGTATAAGTAATGACGCCAAATATTTAAGGCAAATACAACCGCGCCAAGCTCCAAGTCGTGCGTGGGATAATTCTCTTTGTGCTTCTTCAGCTGACGGGAGGCGTAGGCGACCACCTTCTCGTGCTACATAAGCATACATCCCAATCCCATACCTGATGCATCACAATAGACTTCGTATCCCTCTGTACCCTTTAGAATAGTCAATATCGGTGCTGAAGTCAATGCGTCTTTCAAGGTCTGAAAAGAAGTCTCATAATCAGCAGTCCATACAAAAGGTGCTTCCTTCTTCATCAGATTAGTCATCGGCTTCGCCACCCTGGAGAAATCCTTGACAAACCGTCTGTAATAACTGGCTAAACCGAGAAAACTCTGTATATCTATCATTGTCCTGGGTCTAGGCCATGAGCAAACAACCTCTATCTTTGCTGGGTCCACTGAAATCCCCTCCTCTGAAATCATGCACGTGTCCAAGAAATGATACCCGATCGAGCCAGAACTCGCACTTTGAGAATTTAGCATAAAGCTGGTTCTCCCTCAAAATCTCCAACACCCATCTCAGATGGATCTCATGCTCGTCTCTCGATCTGGAGTATATTAGAATGTCGTCTACAAACACCACAACCGACTTGTCCAGCTGCTCCCTGAACAAGTGGTTCATCAGATCCATAAACTTCGCCGGCGCATTTGACAGACCGAATGGCATCACTGTCAATTCGTAGTGGCCATATCTCATCCAGAATGCCGTCTTCTCAATGTCACGCTCACTGATGGCAATCTGATGATACCCTGATCTCAAGTCAATCTTGGAAAACATTGACGCTCCCCTCAACTGGTCAAACAAGTCGTCTATCCGAGGTAGTGGGTATTTTTTCTTCACCGTGACTGCATTTAGTTCTTTGTAATCAATGCATAGTCTGAGGCTACCGTCTTTCTTCTTTACAAATAGCACTGGGGCTCCCCACGGCGAAACACTGGGGTGGATGAAGCCCTTGTCTAGTAAATCTCTCAACTGCTCCTTCAGTTTAGTCATCTCGGCGGGTGCCATACGGTAAGGAGCCTTCGCTATGGGTCTGGTCCCTGGTAGAAGGTCGATAGTGAACTCCACCTCTCATCAGGTGGCATGCCCGAGAGCTCCTTAGGAAAGAGGTTAGGAAACTCCGATACTACGGGCACATCAGGGCTGAAATCCAGATCCCGCTCCAAGTCTTGCACATAGTAGAGGTACACCTCCTGCTGCCTCCTAATCTCCTTCAGCATAGACATGGTGGATATAATCTTCGTCGATGGCTCTCGAGGTCTCTAGCGGTATGACACGGTAACTCCGGAAGGACTCTTGAGTAGTAGTCGGTGCTCAACGCAAAGGATACGGCCCATGTGTCTCTCAAACCAGTTCATCCCGACAATCGCATCAAATTCCAAACCCTCAAACTTGATCAAGTCAATAGGGAATTCCTCCTTCCCAATCTGAATGGTGGCCCCGCGCTAGCTTTGTGTACATTGGATTCTCTCCTTTGAGGGAAGTGTGACCATGAAGTTTGGGAGCTCTTCAACCTTTATCCCCAACTTCGTCGCAAGTGATGGTGAGATGAAAGTGTGGGATGCTCCAGAGTCGAATAGTATCGACGCCGTGACTCCATTAATGGGAAAGGTACCTATGGTCAAGATTTTGTAAGTTAGCTCCCTTGCCTCGTAATTGTTTGTCAAAGGTTAGGGTTTAAAATGGGATTATACCTGTGAGGACAGTGCCGCTTCCACCGGCCTGTGCCTCTGTAACAATATTAAGTGTACCCTCAGTTCCGAGTTCGCCACCTAATTCACAAACTTCATAAGTACTGATGTTTGACACAAGTGCAGAATAATCAACCAACATTTCCATTACAATCATCGTTTACAATATGAGATTGTTACAAGATTCTTAAGAAGGTACAGGGCTAGTATTTTCTAAAGGTTAAGTTCAAGCGCCCTGGTTTCATATGGGTAGCGTTTACTATGGCTGCTGGTAATGTGTTTAGTTTGACCCTCTTTATGTCATGATAGAGTAGTCTCGACTTCCCGCCCATAATCAAAACATCTCCTGACCGGATGATTATTTTCTTGGCGAGGTCCAGTCTCTTTTGCTCGCCGTAAAGAAACTCGGTGTTGTCTCCAATGGATAGGGATACCACAGGTAGTCCCTCAGCTAGTGATTCGGGTGTCTCATCCTTGTCTTGGTGGAGACCAAGACGTCCTCCTTCCTCGTAAAAGTTGATGATGCACAAGTCAGCTTCAAGGTTTGGGATTGGCTCCGCTTCTAGCTGTTGCGCAATGCTTACCGCTCGCCTAACAATCGGGTGGAACTCTTCAGGTATCTTCGGTGTCGGTGCTCCATCACTCGGTCCAGTCTCTTGGTAGTTCTTGGTGTAGGGGTTCTGGTTCTTTCCTAGGCACATCATCTTCAACTTCATTCGGGATCCTCGGGATACTCCGGTGTATAGATACCTCTGGGTCCTACTCCTAGTCTTCTACAACGCTTGATAATGGTTATTTGCATCTCTGGTGTCAAGAAGCCCTTGAGTAGTATCATGCCGGGCTGAATAATTTGACACTGCTCGATTGGATAGTCGTGAGGCTCGCCGGTGGTTTCTTCTAGGGTGGGCGGTGTGGGAATAGGGAAGCATATATCGAAGTTGCCTAGGGTGGTAGGAGGTGTATTTTGTAAGTGTTAATCTATTATATGCATGAGTCAAACAAGTAATCCATCCAAGGTTTCAAGCATGCTTTCAAGGATCAATGGTTTAAGTGTTGCCAGGTCTAGCTGATGGACCGGGCTCCTTAGTACGGTCGACGATATTTAGTACGGGTTGTCCCGACACTGCCTCCTACTGTGGGCCTCTAAAGCTCTGGCCAGCAGCGGGCTGGGTAGTCGGTGTAGTACGGTGACCGTCGGGTCTAGCCCCTTGGTCGGCCTGGGCCTTTCCCTTGCCTTTGTAGCTCTTGCTCTCGGGATTGTCGAAGCATTCAAAGGATCGATGTCCCCACTTCTTACAGTAGTAGCATTGCACCTGGTTCCCCTTACAATCCACACCCGGGTGATTCTTCTAGCACTGCTGGCAATAGAAGTAGCGGGTAGACCCCTTACATTGACCCGAGCCCTGACCCGTACCTAGTTCATTGGAGGTAGTTAGTTGTGTTGTTTCCAAAGTAATATGCAAGTATGATTTCATAGTAAGCCCATTTTATAGGTTCAAGTGAGGTTCCTTACCCTTAGGTGGATAGGATCGTAGTTGCTTGGCCGCCTCAACATGATAAGTAACCTGCAAGGCCTCGGTTGGCTTCTTGCCTGGACCTGGGGGCGCTTCTGGTTCTTATAGGAGTGTCTGCTCTTTTTGAAGTGCCCTCTCGACCCCTGGTCCTCACAGCTGTTGGTGGTAGCCTTTCGCTTCATTGCCTGCTCCTCGTCCCTTAACTGGACGGTAATCTCAACCCGAGCGGCAGCATGGTAGCACTCCTGCATATCTATCTCGTTAGTAACTCAAATTCAGGTATCATTAACAAATAAACTAATCGGGTTTATTATGTTTACCTATAGGGTCATGTAAACGGTCGGCCCCATGCCGTACCGCAGTCGGTGGTTCAGCCCACCATAGAATCGATTCACCAGAATCTGATCCGAATATCCCAATCCGGGTAGGAGTCGAACGAGAGCTGTAAACGCCGCATAGTACTCATCTACGGTCATCTTCTCTGTCTGCTTCAAGGCGTCCAGCTCCAACATCTTCTTTGTCCTAACATGGGATGGGTAATACTTCGCCCTCAGCAATGTCTTGAAAGCTCCCCATCCAAAATCCGGGTCGGCTAGATGCTCACCCTTCATTAAGTGTAACACCCCTAATCCTAAACCTATAATAACGTCGTAAGTCGTAGCATAGTAAAATAGAATTCGCAGCGGAAAGTAAAACTATCTAACGTTTGGTGTTACACGCCGTCACTCACCCATGTGAGTAACAAGGCATCCTTACTTCATCCAACAACTTCAACTCCTCACCGCTGTGATGAACAAGATACTGAGCACTCTTAATATTACAAACCAAATCCAAACATGTAACACCCCATCCAACATTAACATACTTACAACAAACTGCAGCGGAAGAACAACCTCATTACATTACTTAACTTGTTGGTGTTACACGCCGTTAGCCACCCACGTGGCTAACAAGGCTAATACATACACAATGTACCGGTCTGATGGGCTAAATTCCCGAGCAACTATACATTAGTATCACTTTCCATTAACAACAACAGCAACATACACCTTATCAACTATACCGAGTATTTGTAAACTGGTGCCGACAACAACATCGGTCTTACTACACCTACTGTATACATACACTTAAAAGTTTACCCATGTACAATGACTACCCGTCCTACTCTCGAACGGCTTCCAGCACTTCGTACCTGAAATAGGAAAAGAAGAGAAAGGGGTGGCCCCAAGGGGCTCAGCACCTTTGCTGGTATGGTAATCCCGCAGCCCACATGCTACCGGGCCACGCACAATAATTGTCGTCTTAGCATGCAGTTGATTATATTTAAATCATGCATGTGACAATAAACATACAACACTTAACATTTCGCCTCAATGGGCTCAACAATCGGATAATACATCCTACTTAACAAGTCACCCATGGTATTCATCATCCCTAGAGTGTTTCTCCTCCAACGGAGCTACTTCCTTAATAGACGACACATACCCTTAAATCGGGTTATCCTCAAATGCCTCTTATCACAAACTTGGAATCATTTCCATGATCCACACACTTCACATTTTACAACATTACATACACTACGTAACAACACTTAACAACACTTTGCACGTTTCCATGTGCACAACATAACACCGCAATAAATATTGCATCACAACAAACACATAACACAACGGGAATGATTCTCTTAGGAACCGACCCAAACATCACCAACATACTGGTGAGCCTAGAGATTGTTGCCAGTCTCATGATAAGCTCGTTACATAACTCGTTACCGTCTCGTTAAATGAACGGTTAACTTAACACAAGGTGTCTCGGATATAGTGATCCAAGCACACCGAAACAAACATAACAATAGTATGCCCCTGTGGCCCGACGTGAGTCAGTAATAGCCTTGGTTAAGCTAAAGGGAAGGTTGGGAACCAAATTGGAAAACAACCATAACATACAGAGAGGATCGAACCTGATATGACAACGACCCCCATACTCACACGCGTGGCCGGAACAGACCGGACTCCTCATTTCCCCCCCGTTAGCACTTATTAGAAGTTCATCTTTGAACTTTATTAAACAATCACAAACATTGAGTTAAGTCTAGTCAGACATACACAAGGGAAAAGAGAGTCATACCTTCACATACAAACACCACGCACAAACATTACATATCCAACTCACGCATAGCCGTGGTTAGAACGTTCCTTAGGTCGGAAACGTTATTACCGGATACCGTTCTCTTACGTTTACCTAATAGTGGTTAACTAGCCCTTCAAGCGCATTAGAGGTTACCGGTATCGGCACGTAAACATACAATAACAATAATGACTGTAAACTCGTTTCATGGTTTATATCATAACGTGGCAAACATACAGAAAAACACATTGGCATACAAGCCGGTGTAATCCGTTAGGACACAGGTTGCAAGAAAACCATACCTGTCACCGGAGTCCACTTATCCTGTCCATTTATGTTCCTCGAGCAATCCTCGAACAACTGTTAACATCACATTTGTTTTCATTAACATCGGGGTTTGCTTGATTATTTAATGTCAATGCTTACTTTTTCCCCGTTAACTTAGTTACATAACTTAACATTTTTAACTTGTTTTACTCTCACATTTTAATACAACTTTTAACCCACTTAGGTGTCACTAAAACTCACCTAACATGTCCTTACCATCCTTATAACATCATTACCTACCAATCCCCATCATCACATACCATTTCATAACCTTAAACCATGTTTTTGGTCCGACCGACCCACCGACCGACCCACAGCTGGGTCGGTCCATTACAGGACCCCTTTTACTTCCTTACAGACATGCCCGTCCGACCCACGTCCGACCCACCATTCTGGGTCGGTCCAGTGCGAACATTTTTCCACCTTTGAAACTTGACCGACCGACCCATGTCCGACCCACCCTTTTTGGGTCGGACCATCACCGAACATTTTCCCAACATTTTACAGAGGCTCGACCGACCCAAACTGGGTCGGCCCCTGGGTCGGTCGCCTTCTAAACTTACCAAAACTTTGCCAATCTTCACCAAACTTCTCCTAAGGCCTCTTAATGTGTTCTAACATCATTTGGTAACCTTACATCCACATACAACATCCATGAAACTCATTTTCTAACTCCTTAAGCCTTTACTTATTTCCTTGTAAAATTCCTTAACACTTTCAACATTTGTACTAGGTTCCTAAATGGTGCTTCTCACCTATTATAACTACTATCCCAAAACACTTTCTCCTCATCTTAACATCATCTCTTAAGCATCATTTTCTTACTAACTAAATCTCCTTTCCACATCATACCTAAACATCACTTGTTCCTTGAATATCAACATTACCTAAACCTTAAACAACTTCCTCCAAGACTTAAATACATCCTCAAAACACACATTGAATTCCTAGAACTTCCAAGATACCCTAAATCCTTGCATCACTCTAAATCACCTTACACATGTTTTCTTCTCAAGTAAACATTCATTCACCTTTAACACTTCCTAGTTCACCAAAACTTCCTTAAAACACTTAGAACTTCTTACACATTTCCCAAATTTGGCCATAGCTTCTCTTGTATACACTCACATCCAAACACTTAGGTTTTTACCTTATTTCATTCAAGAACACCTAAAATCCGTCAAACACATTTTTATACACAAACTTCACACATTAAGCACTACATCACAATATAGTGCATAACTCAAATTGCTTGGCACTTAGGCCCTTAAATAACATGGCTCTTAGGCCCTTAAATTGCATAAACCATAAACACTGAATTTCCCACATAAATAATGCCTTTGACCTGCAAATACATACACCAATACATATGTTCTTTTACTAGTCTCCTTGAGAACACTTTACTAGGTCACTCACCATTGGCTCCTTAGGTATTTTATCAAGCAAATCAAGCTCATGTTCCTAAGGCATTTAAACACATTGAGATAGTTTGTTTACCTCTTTTTCCTCACAAATTCTTTCTTGGTTCCTTGTAAACCGGTGGGGTGTTTGGTTGTTTGTCAACTTCTAAACATTATACAAACAACATAATGAGTATTCAAGCATTATGCTTCATCTCATTGTAAACCTAGTTACACATATTGTTTTAACACATTAAGGTAATTGTTTTACCTTGGAATTGGAAGAGAACTTGAACAAGTATCAAGAGAGGACTCCTCCTAGCCCTTGGAAGATCAAATGAAGCTAGAACAAGGCAATATAAGAGCTCCATTAATGGTGAATTTTCGGATAACAACAAAACATGGAGGAAACATGGATTTTCTTTGAGTTTCCTTACCTTGAAGCAAAGGAGAACAAGAACATGTGAAAAGATGAGCTCAAGCTCCTTCAATGGTGAATCTTCATGGCACCAAAATTGAGTTCTTGAAGATTTGAAGAGACAAGATTGTAGAGCTTGGCTTAACTAAGAGAATGGTGGTGTTTGTTTTTGATTTGGTTAAGTGAGCTAGATTTAACAAGAGCTCAAAGATTGGTTTCAATGGTGGTGTTGGTGTGCTAGCCAAACCGTGAGAGAGAGCAAGAAGGGAGGGAGAGAGAGCAACCGTGTGAATGAAGAAAGGAAGGGAAATGAGAGAATGAGATAGAACTTACTTTTTGAAGATATTTAAGCCTTAAAGCAAATAGTAACTATGAGTCACATTTATTTACTTAACAAGTTAACATACTTGGTGACTCCTCACTACAAAAACCGGCCACCATTATGCCTAGGAGGGTGTTTTGGTCTTTGTTGACCAACTTAATCACTTATAACATTATATGTTACAAACTAGTTATAAAAATCACTATTCACCAATAACAAGGCACATAGAAGTGAAATTTTTGATTTCCCACTAATATGGCCACCCAAATGTGATACTATATAGTACACAGTTAGTTAGAGAGTAATGATGGACATTTAGCCATTCAAAACTCATTTACAAGACAATTTTTCAAAAACGTGCTTTAAGACTTCTTAAAGCACATTTTGCGTTTTAACTTGTTTTCAAGCTTGGTTTTCTTTGGTAATTGATTTAATATGTTCATTAACATATTTATAAGATATAAGTATGACCATTAGGTCTTATACAAATTTATCCCAAGCTTAGAGCACATTTTTGCTCTTATTGACTTTAAGGTATTACCTTGTGTTTTGTTTGGTTTCATTTCTGCCAAAGTTTCCTAAGGACTTATTTAGCCTTATTAAATCATAATTAAATGTTATCAAGTCTTGGTAGGCTCTTTGGGTCCTAACCAAGTTCACTCATAGCTTAGAGCATGTTTTTGCTCAAACTGTGTCTTAGTGCTTTATTGCACTTTACTATGTTTAAATTGTTCACTGATGTTTCTAAGGCACTTTTTAGCCTTTATAACATAATTTGATATTTAAACCACATATCAAGGTTTGGGGTATTTCAATCTACCCCCCTTAAAAGAACTTCGTCCTCGAAGTTCACACTTTTCACACATCATTAGATTAGAACACAGTAATCACTTGGAAATAACTTCCTTAACCAAACACACTTTACATCACAACCTCGGACTTGATGGTCCGGGCAACACATTCACATCCACACATAACATAACATATCCAAATGATAACCTCGGACTCTATGGTCCGGGTATCTTAACAACATTTACACATACATAACAACCCCTTGGACTCACTGGTCTTGGGTAACATCACAACATTTGGACACATAGGTCCCCATAACATAACAGTCCTTAGACACATAGGTCTACGTAACACCACACATTTAGACTCATAGGCCTTGATAGTATACACTTTAGGAAATCCACGTCAAAACAACATTCGTTACACATACCACACAACATGTCAGAGCATGTATAGCAATCAAAAATATCCTTGATATACACTGTGATCCCGTAGAACACGGTCGCGATGGACACCTTCCGTCCCCGTGCCTTTAGGAGATTAAAATAATCACATAAGTTTAAAAATTTCCTTGTGAGGTTAAGTAAGAGAACTTTAATTACGTAAAGTATCCATCAACGTTTTATAAATACCAATTTAAAATCCTTTTGAAAACACACACAACTCCAAGTCCAACTTAAGCTCTTTGCTTCATTTCTTAGCGTGGTTTTTGTGACCACTTATAGGGAGTTTCAAGAGTCATCCAACCCTGATGTGATCAGCATCAGTGTTGAACTATCCTTCCACCCCAATTTGTGTTCGGCTTCCCTTGATCACATGCAAATCAAGTTCCACCTCCCACTTCATTTTCAAGCATCAATTAAATCACTCATTTCCAATTTTCTATCTTTCGAATCATTCTAGTCATGATCACAACATCTCCAAAGGATAGAACTCCGTCTATCAGTTACCCCCATTCACTTTAATCACATTGCCTAGGGAATCTTATTTTCACTAGGTTCTATGTCGGTATCATGCCCTTTCATGCATCCCTAACAAGTATACATATAATATATATACATATATTTTATCAAAATACAACACCCTGATTTTACATTTATACACTGTCGGGGCTCTTATTCCCCCGGGAGTTTTCTCTACTCCCCACACTTGTACACACACACAATTGTTAAAAACACACACACTTATCACAATGGTATTCGCATCCTCTGTGCGCAATTACCACAATTAAACCATGAATGAATGTGTATGTTTACGTCACACACACCAATCATCAAAACAAACAATAATTTTGTGCTATGCACAATACGAGTCACATACACTACGTACACTTGTACGGTAATATCACCAAGTGGTTTTGCGCTCTACCCCCCTTAAAAGGGATTACGCCCACGTAATCAATCACTAAACATTGCTTAAATGCTCTGCCGTCGTGAAGTGTTTTAACTTCCACGCGGTCTATTACACAACGGATTCTGATTAGAGGATCTCAACCATATGGCGGTTTAGTCCGTAAACCAAGAATTCGCATTGGAGTTATAACTCATAACCGGTTTCGGTCCTGGCCTGTGAGGCTTTTAGGCGTTAATAATTAGCCATTCACTCATGTTCATTATTTACGTTGTACATTTGAATCACTGGTTCACTAGTTTCTGCTGCGAAACTTTAATAACTGTAGAGCTTAATTACTCCCTTTTGTTATTGTACATCCCCAATTGTCACCTTCATCTTGGTAACAATGGTTTCTCAACCGACGCACGGTATCTTTTACCCTGAGCGGATTCGGTGAGTTTCACACAATTTCATAACAATTTACTGTGTATACCACTATGTATTTCACAATGACCGACTTGTTCCCTTGCGGCTTATTGTCGGTTGAGATTGAGCTACTACCTAGTGTGTAGTGCTCTCTCAGTTATTTCCAATATTTGGGGTATATTCCATACCGATATTTGGTAGTTAGTGCTACTGTAGTCACTTACGGTTAATCATATTTCCACGTTTGGTTTTGTACAAGTACTTTTTATTGATGTGGCCTTGCATTTCCTATGCATCGGCCTTTATAACATTATTTGTCCACAATCAACATGTTTCCAATTCCTAGCTATCTCATTCGATCATTACTGCGCAAGTGCAATACCAAAACACTCAGTCATACAGAGTGCAGAGGCGTAAACTCTTGACAGTAAATCCCTTATGCGATTCGCCATGGAATTCACACTGAGTTTAACTCATAACTGATCTTATCTTTTACGTTTTCGTTTAACAACATTTATACAACGGTCGCTTGGTGCGCACCGTGCTCTTACTTATTGTATATCATCCGCTTATGTCGTATCTGCTGTCACCTCAACTTCCACACATAAATTTACATTATTCATATTATGGTTCACCCCTCATTTGGATGACCACTGAATGCTCCTTGAGCATCGATCATTCGAGTCACAAGCCGGTATTATTCAGCTCGGTGTTTCACTTTATACACACGTACTACTAAGCTAATTTCTCTTTCATTAATAACATCGTCCATCCTTAACATATTTCTTGAACTTGATTCACATAACTACTGCTCCTGCGGTTTCAGGATATCGAGAGGTATCCCCACTCTTAATGCAGTGGTTCGTTTACCACTCTATTCACTTATACAACCTAAACTTCTACCATCAATCGAATTCATATGATATATCCTGCTTTTGGATTATAAGCCTTATTTGCCTTGAGCTGGGCTCATTATAGGCTGTCCACACACATGTACTTCTCTGTACCGTATCACATGGTCGTTGCATCACGTTTCCTTTCATGGGATGCCCCTTAGGATTGTCAGTCCGTCTCCTGACCACTTATGTCTAAACTGGGTGTTAGTTTCAACCCTTATGCTTCTGTCATGCATTTCATTCAACAATTGTTGATGCAAACACCCCTCAAGGATTGTTCCTGGGTGTTGCTAAGTTATCATTTACATTCCGTTAGTTACGCCTTTCGCGTTCTTTACTGGTTATTATCTTCTTCTGTGAAGATTAACATTTACTGGTAGTGTAGGTACTTATTCTGGGAATTTATCCGTTCATTGCACATTAATGTGTCCACATTAGGCATCTGCTTGCCATGTACAGGCTGGGTCACCGTTCCAGCTATGATGTTTATCCCTAAGGATCCTTAAGACATATGTGGTGTCTTTACATAACAGTTTGTGCCCATCGCACTTCCTAACTCTTAAACATTTCCTTGAAAGGAGTTCATTAATCCTTTTAGTCTTGCTAACTTAACTGAATTCCTTAACTTCGACTATTCCTTGTAATCCTTAGCTCTCGTTTGATTTATACTGCTGACCGTAGACGGAGTCGACTACTTCCCGTGTTTCGGACTCTACTCGTATACATATATGGGGTATCTTTTTGATACATTGCTACTTACCCAACTAACCTATAAGTAGGTCTGTCAGGCCCACATGCTCCTATCGGAGTGCGGTCGTCCCACAACACAGTTGGTACACTTGTAGTGTCCGTCACACGCCTAGGTGAAGTATTCTGTTGTCAACTCCCTTATATTGTCCCGTGACAATATTCATTCCCTGCTTCCCGAACTTAATCGAGGGAAAGTTTATCCATTGCTGTATCTTATCAACTGCTCTTGGTTTTACTGGTTTGGTTTTAAAGAAGGTTGGAAAGAAGTGTTGGTTTGAAAGAAATCTGGTTTGAAAAGAAAAGGGTTTGTGAAAATCTGGGTTGAAAGAAAAATTTTCATGGTTTCACAACATCTTCTTACCTTAACCAAGTCTAGCTTCTTGCTGACTGGTGTACTTACAATCACAGAGGTTAGGCTATTAAGCCCTTCCATGGTCATAGTGGTCTCGTTTAACTTTATGGTACTTTACTAAGTACTTCGTAGTGGTTATAAATTTTCCCGAATAGCCCTGTTATAGCAGCACTTGCTATGGCAAGTGCGCCATGCTAACTGGCTATCAGTTTAACACATACCGGTTGTGGTATTGTTTTTACCCGCACTGTCATCAGTGGCCTTGTTGGCCCTCACTGATCTTACTGTCTTGATAATAACCTGTCTAGGTGAATTCTCACTGTATTCACATAATAATCATTAACTAGGGTATTTCCCCTTTCTGGGAGACCCTCTTTTTTTTTTGTGTCATATTCCCCTTATAGCCCGTTCCACGCACTTGTCGTGGTTACTGAGACTTGTCTCTTGTTGGGCACTACGTTGTAGTCCCTTGACGGTTGGTATACCGTTGGTGTTTTATTTATCAACTGTGGTTCCGTAGACACTTGTCTCGGGTGTTATTAATCCATTTCTTGCCCGTTGCACGGTAGGTGCGTTGCAAGCTGGTTATTCTCGACTGCTCTGCATGTCGACCCAGGTTGCCGGAAATTCTATTCTCCAATACACAAGATCCTTCATTCATTGCTATGAAATGCGGTTAACATTATTCAGATGGAGACCGTCTCCGGGATTCCCAGTTTTCGGGATCTACCGTATGACAGGTTCACCGTACCCTAAGGGTATTTAATAACAGCCAGATCGGGTATCCCCGAGTAAGAGAGAACTTCCATCTCCCTGGCGTTGTTTCCCCAAGTTATATACAGGGAATGTGGAGGGTGGGAAGGATATAGTAGGTTTCCAGTAGCCACTGGTAGTTCCTAACTAGCGTATCTCTCACGCTATCACTCAACCCTTAACCCAAAGTACTAAAATCCTAACTCGGTACTTCCTAAGCTCGGTAATTCAGTCATCAGAGCGATACTTCGCTCTGATACCACTTTTTGTAACACCCCATCCAACATTAACATACTTACAACAAACTGCAGCGGAAGAACAACCTCATTACATTACTTAACTTGTTGGTGTTACACGCCGTTAGCCACCCACGTGGCTAACAAGGCTAATACATACACAATGTACCGGTCTGATGGGCTAAATTCCCGAGCAACTATACATTAGTATCACTTTCCATTAACAACAACAACATACACCTTATCAACTATACCGAGTATTTGTAAACTGGTGCCGACAACACATCGGTCTTACTACACCTACTGTATACATACACTTAATTTACCCATGTACAATGACTACCCGTCCTACTCTCGAACGGCTTCCAGCACTTCGTACCTGAAATAGGAAAAGAAGAAAAGGGGTGGCCCCAAGGGGCTCAGCACCTTTGCTGGTATGGTAATCCCGCAGCCCACATGCTACCGGGCCACGCACAACTAATTGTCGTCTTAGCATGCAGTTGATTATATTTAAATCATGCATGTGACAATAAACATACAACACTTAACATTTCGCCTCAATGGGCTCAACAATCGGATAATACATCCTACTTAACAAGTCACCCATGGTATTCATCATCCCTAGAGTGTTTCTCCTCCAACGGAGCTACTTTCCTTAATAGACGACACATACCCTTAAATCGGGTTATCCTCAAATGCCTCTTATCACAAACTTGGAATCATTTCCATGATCCACACACTTCACATTTTACAACATTAACATACACTACGTAACAACACTTAACAACACTTTGCACGTTTCCATGTGCACAACATAACACCGCAATAAATATTGCATCACAACAAACACATAACACAACGGGAATGATTCTCTTAGGAACCGACCCAAACATCACCAACATACTGGTGAGCCTAGAGATTGTTGCCAGTCTCATGATAAGCTCGTTACATAACTCGTTACCGTCTCGTTAAATGAACGGTTAACTTAACACAAGGTGTCTCGGATATAGTGATCCAAGCACACCGAAACAAACATAACAATAGTATGCCCCTGTGGCCCGACGTGAGTCAGTAATAGCCTTGGTTAAGCTAAAGGGAAGGTTGGGAACCAAATTGGAAAACAACCATAACATACAGAGAGGATCGAACCTGATATGACAACGACCCCCATACTCACACGCGTGGCCGGAACAGACCGGACTCCTCATTCCCCCCCCGTTAGCACTTATTAGAAGTTCATCTTTGAACTTTATTAAACAATCACAAACATTGAGTTAAGTCTAGTCAGACATACACAAGGGAAAAGAGAGTCATACCTTCACATACAAACACCACGCACAAACATTACATATCCAACTCACGCATAGCCGTGGTTAGAACGTTCCTTAGGTCGGAAACGTTATTACCGGATACCGTTCTCTTACGTTTACCTAATAGTGGTTAACTAGCCCTTCAAGCGCATTAGAGGTTACCGGTATCGGCACGTAAACATACAATAACAATAATGACTGTAAACTCGTTTCATGGTTTATATCATAACGTGGCAAACATACAGAAAAACACATTGGCATACAAGCCGGTGTAATCCGTTAGGACACAGGTTGCAAGAAAACCATACCTGTCACCGGAGTCCACTTATCCTGTCCATTTATGTTCCTCGAGCAATCCTCGAACAACTGTTAACATCACATTTGTTTTCATTAACATCGGGGTTTGCTTGATTATTTAATGTCAATGCTTACTTTTTCCCCGTTAACTTAGTTACATAACTTAACATTTTTAACTTGTTTTACTCTCACATTTTAATACAACTTTTAACCCACTTAGGTGTCACTAAACTCACCTAACATGTCCTTACCATCCTTATAACATCATTACCTACCAATCCCCATCATCACATACCATTTCATAACCTTAAACCATGTTTTTGGTCCGACCGACCCACCGACCGACCCACAGCTGGGTCGGTCCATTACAGGACCCCTTTTACTTCCTTACAGACATGCCCGTCCGACCCACGTCCGACCCACCATTCTGGGTCGGTCCATGTGCGAACATTTTTCCACCTTTGAAACTTGACCGACCGACCCATGTCCGACCCACCCTTTTTGGGTCGGACCATCACCGAACATTTTCCCAACATTTTACAGAGGCTCGACCGACCCACAAACTGGGTCGGCCCCTGGGTCGGTCGCCTTCTAAACTTACCAAAACTTTGCCAATCTTCACCAAACTTCTCCTAAGGCCTCTTAATGTGTTCTAACATCATTTGGTAACCTTACATCCACATACAACATCCATGAAACTCATTTTCTAACTCCTTAAGCCTTTACTTATTTCCTTGTAAAATTCCTTAACACTTTCAACATTTGTACTAGGTTCCTAAATGGTGCTTCTCACCTATTATAACTACTATCCCAAAACACTTTCTCCTCATCTTAACATCATCTCTTAAGCATCATTTTCTTACTAACTAAATCTCCTTTCCACATCATACCTAAACATCACTTGTTCCTTGAATATCAACATTACCTAAACCTTAAACAACTTCCTCCAAGACTTAAATACATCCTCAAAACACACATTGAATTCCTAGAACTTCCAAGATAACACCTAAATCCTTGCATCACTCTAAATCACCTTTACACATGTTTTCTTCTCAAGTAAACATTCATTCACCTTTAACACTTCCTAGTTCACCAAAACTTCCTTAAACACTTAGAACTTCTTACACATTTCCCAAATTTGGCCATAGCTTCTCTTGTATACACTCACATCCAAACCTTAGGTTTTTACCTTATTTCATTCAAAACACCTAAAATCCGTCAAACACATTTTTATACAAACTTCACACATTAAGCACTACATCACAATATAGTGCATAACTCAAATTGCTTGGCACTTAGGCCCTTAAATAACATGGCTCTTAGGCCCTTAAATTGCATAAACCATAAACTGAATTTCCCACATAAATAATGCCTTTGACCTGCAAATACATACACCAATACATATGTTCTTTTACTACTAGTCTCCTTGAGAACACTTTACTAGGTCACTCACCATTGGCTCCTTAGGTATTTTATCATCAAGCAATCAGCTCATGTTCCTAAGGCATTTAAACTACATTGAGATAGTTTTGTTTACCTCTTTTTCCTCACAAATTCTTTCTTGGTTCCTTGTAAACCGGTGGGGTGTTTGGTTGTTTGTCAACTTCTAAACATTATACAAACAACATAATGAGTATTCAAGCATTATGCTTCATCTCATTGTAAACCCTAGTTACACATATTGTTTTAACACATTAAGGTAATTGTTTTACCTTGGAATTGGAAGAGAACTTGAACAAGTATCAAGAGAGGACTCCTCCTAGCCCTTGGAAGATTCAAATGAAGCTAGAACAAGGCAATATAAGAGCTCCATTAATGGTGAATTTTCGGATAACAACAAAACATGGAGGAAACATGGATTTTCTTTGAGTTTCCTTACCTTGAAGCAAAGGAGAACAAGAACATGTGAAAAGATGAGCTCAAGCTCCTTCAATGGTGAATCTTCATGGCACCAAAATTGAGTTCTTGAAGATTTGAAGAGACAAATTGTAGAGCTTGGCTTAACTAAGAGAATGGTGGTGTTTGTTTTTGATTTGGTTAAGTGAGCTAGATTTAACAAGAGCTCAAAGATTGGTTTCAATGGTGGTGTTGGTGTGCTAGCCAAACCGTGAGAGAGAGCAAGAAGGGAGGGAGAGAGAGCAACCGTGTGAATGAAGAAGGAAGGGAAATGAGAGAATGAGATAGAACTTACTTTTTGAAGATATTTAAGCCTTAAAGCAAATAGTAACTATGAGTCACATTTATTTACTTAACAAGTTAACATACTTGGTGACTCCTCACTACAAAAACCGGCCACCATTATGCCTAGGAGGGTGTTTTGGTCTTTGTTGACCAACTTAATCACTTATAACATTATATGTTACAAACTAGTTATAAAAATCACTATTCACCAATAACAAGGCACATAGAAGTGAAATTTTTGATTTCCCACTAATATGGCCACCCAAATGTGATACTATATAGTACACATGTTAGTTAGAGTAATGATGGACATTTAGCCATTCAAAACTCATTTACAAGACAATTTTTCAAAAACGTGCTTTAAGACTTCTTAAAGCACATTTTGCGTTTTAACTTGTTTTCAAGCTTGGTTTTCTTTGGTAATTGATTTAATATGTTCATTAACATATTTATAAGATATAAGTATGACCATTAGGTCTTATACAAATTTATCCCAAGCTTAGAGCACATTTTTGCTCTTATTGACTTTAAGGTATTACCTTGTGTTTTGTTTGGTTTTCATTGTCTGCCAAAGTTTCCTAAGGACTTATTTAGCCTTATTAAATCATAATTAAATGTTATCAAGTCTTGGTAGGCTCTTTGGGTCCTAACCAAGTTCACTCATAGCTTAGAGCATGTTTTTGCTCAAACTGTGTCTTAGTGCTTTATTGCACTTTACTATGTTTAAATTGTTCACTGATGTTTCTAAGGCACTTTTTAGCCTTATATAACATAATTTGATATTTAAACCACATATCAAGGTTTTGGGTATTTCAAAATTATTGATAAGATGGTAAGTACTTTTGTTTACTCTTAATTTTTTTTTACAAATTTAGTGTTACAATCCTATAATTTATTATAAATCCTCTATGCATTTACTTCTAAAGGGCGAGCTGAATGAGCAAGTAACCCAAGGGAATTGGGCTCCTGATCGACATGATGACCAACTGTCTTGGGAACTTGGAAAGAAAGATCATTCAGGCCTAGCAGTGGGGTTAGGGGGGTTAGCATAGGGATAAGAAAAGTATTTGGAAACCCCTGGTCGAGGAAAGGGAGTAGTCAAGAGAAGATGATCTCTTATGAGGAGCATTTACGTGTCCTCGGTAACATGAAAGAGTATTGGAAGAAGGAGATCATGGATGAATTACGTCAGGACAGTGGTGCACCCCAGCCATATGTTCCTTCTTCTGAGCCTTCTTACCCTAGTTATAATAATAATTCGTATCCTTACTCGAATGTAAAGGTAAATTTTTATATCTTTTATTACATATTTATCAGTTCAATCATCTACTAATCTGATTCAATTGTAGGATCCGATAAACTGCAACCTCCTGCTCCCGTACGACAATCAAAATATATGTGTCGCAAAAGGAAGAATGTACTCATCAGGCCCGAATGACGTGATCCATGGCATGCAATTACAGCCGTATCACAGGAGAGTCTCTGTGGACGAACCAATTTATCAGTGTCCTGATCAGTGGCCTATTTGTCTGATTCAGAAGTGTATAAAGGTACGCCCAATACAAACCATTAATATAGTTATTGTTGTAAATTATATGTATATATTATGTATGGATGTTCAGTTCATGATTAGTAATGTATGTCGATTGCAAATAGGCATTAAAAGAGAAATCTGTGTCTTCTGTCAAAAAGAAGCAAAAGATTACATCTTCTGATACAGAGCATTCACCATTAGGGGTGGCAATTTCAACACGACCTGTTTGACCAACACGAACCCGACACGAAGTTAGCGGGTTTAGGTTTTAAAATTTGACACGATTAAATAAACGGGTCAATCCGAACACGACTCGTTTAACAACCGTGTCGGGCTTGGGTTTAAGGTGTGTAACCCTGTAACCCGTTTAAGTAATTTATATTAAATAAATATATATTATAAATTATAGATTATTCATTTTTTATTACCAAATTGTAATATAAATAAGATATATAATATTAAAATTAAGTACTTAACTAAATAAAAGTTAATAATATCATAGAATGACAAATCTAATGTTAATTAATCAAATTATTTTCTTTTATATAACTAAACATGTTAGGTTTAAGTTAAATATATGCGGATTTGAGTTTTAAATTTGGACATAATTAGTTAATTGGGTTAGACGGGTCAAGCCGTTTGATAACCCGGTCAACCCGTTTAATAAACGGGTTGGGTTTGGGCTTCATATTTAGATACAATTAATTAAACGGGTTGGTTCGGGTCAACCCGTTTAATAAACGGGTCGGGTTTGGGTTTAGCCTAACACGACCCGTGAACCCGTTTTGCCAATGTTGTTCACAAAGAAAAATTGGTGGATGATTCCATATATGCACGCTTGAGGCCAAGGATGAAATTGTTGCATGACATAATTCATGACTTCTTTTATACCCAAAATTATAACCCCCTCGGAATAGTCTCTAAGGCATATGTGTTGCAAAGGGCAAAATGGTCAAAATGCACCAATACGGGATTTTCCAAGGACATTCTCGGGATTTTCTATTTTCATATGACTTGTTCACTATCTCCAAACACTTCCAAAATTATAGTCATTATTAAAGGTATTTCATGATTTTCTAATAATATTTATTCTGGAAATTTAGCTTTTAATTCATATTGTATGCCAATTTCTTTAATAATTAACACATGAAATAGCCTCAAAATAGAAATAAAAAGGTCTCTAAAATTAAAATAAAACAGTCACATGGTTAGAAAGACTACATACAGTCATAAACCTGAAATTATTTTATTTGGAACCTGAGCCCAAAATTTAAAAGAGAAATTCAATCATTTTTGCAATTTTCTCTCTCCTCTGTAAAATACCAAAATCAAAACAAACTATCATGAAATTTTAACACTAGATAGAGGATGATTGTTAGAGACTAATGCCGTTGGAATTTCATAATTTTGACTTTCCAATAATAAGTTATGAATTATGGGAGATTCCATATTGTGAGATTTTTATCTAATCTGTTATTTATTGAAATAACATGATTCAAACTCTCAAAATTCCTAAAAATCGTCTTTTATCTTTGGTTAAAATTTCAGAATTTTTATCGTCCTGTAACATGTTATAAATAAATCTGATTCTCTTAGAGCACAAAATCAGGATTTTAGATAAAAATTTTGTTCTATCAACATGGTCTTGCTTTTTCTATAAAAGGACCTTCCAAAAATGACCTAGGGAAGAGGAGAACACTTCCAAAGTCAGAAAACACAGCCACAAACCTTCTTCCCACGTTTTACACTTCCAAGCCTCAAATCAATACCGAGACACTGTAGAAATCACCCCGAAATCACCAAAAACTCATCCTTTCTTCTCCCGTTGAACTTCCAAGCACCAAAACACCAAAAATATAGAGCCAAAACACGGTTGACAGTCCAGGGAAGAAGGGGTCCGAAGCTGGTTTCGAACTCAAGCCAGAACCGAATCCGGTGAAGCCTCGAAGGTAAAACAGGTATAAATCTTGACCTTTTAACTCCCCACGAATTGTTTAATCTTTTACTAAAATTTGAGTTCAAACTGACTCTTTACGGTTTCTAAATTGCCATTTGTTTTCGTTTATGTTCACTAACTTGTTCAATAAGTTTTGTCCTTAATTCATAGTCAAATTAAAAACAATTGATTACTAACATGTTTATAATCTTTCAGGCTACAAACCCATAAATTTTGAGCCAAAACACCGTCAGGAACCACCAGAAAACCCTGTCTGTGGGTGGTCCGTGACCTCGGACCTATGGTCCGGGACCACGGACGGGTTGTCCGTGGCCACGGACACCCACAGACGGCGGCGGGATTTTTAAATTTTAAAAATTTAGGTTTTTCTAAATAATGTCCGGGCCCACGGACAGCCTGTCCCTGGCCCTGGACTTGTCAAAATGTCGTTTTCTCTAAAATCCGGCTTTCCTGTATAACTTGGTTAACCGGGGTCCGTGGTCTCGGACATTGGGTCTGTGGCTACGGACATAAATAAAATTTGGCTTAATTCTGCCTCTGAAACCCTAGTTTAGGTAATTTCACTTTTCAATTTAATTTTCTGTCAAAAAATGTGAAAATACAAAAAAATCAGAAGCGCGCACTTAGGTTAAAACGACTCGTAATAAGCCGTAATTAAACTAAGTAGAGGAAAAATGACTTCTAGGGGTAATGAAAGTAATTTGAACCCTAAATAAGTCGAATATTAAGCCCCCGAACCCGAACTCTACCTTTCCTAATTTACTCTAGGTTAAAATTAGGTGGCGACTCATAATAGGTTCCAGTGAGCTAGCTTAGGTTTTAATAATTATGGTTATATGACTTAGTTATTAAACTTAGGTTATAAGTGGACCTAAAACCCGATTAGATCCTAATCAACATAGGATAGGGTTTAAAAATTGAGGCTCACAGAATGGCGACTCTGCTGGGGACAAATTATTAATATTAACTTGTTTAATTTTAAGAAAGAGGGCTTAACTCGAAAAATTGTTTATTTATGGCTTTATTATTGTGTTTGTTTACTTTTGTGCACACTTTAATTTTCTGCACCTTTGCATTATATGAGAGCGAGGGTCCACGCAAACCGATTTCATCCCGGGACCCGTTTGAGGGTCCCCTGTCAGGGACTCACACCTTTTTAGGTGATGTGAATAAGTGGGGGAAAAGAGGAGGGTGTCATATAACCACACCCCCTTAATACTTGGGCTTTAGCCCCTGCAGACGTGTATATCTGAGTGGTTAAACTGGTGTAAAAATAAAAGAAAAGAAATTAAAAACTCAAAATAAACGTCGGGTTGCAAACAAATCCCGGTCGTGGTAGTATAGTGAAATGTAAGCGGCCGGATATCGAACCATGGGACTAATGTACATATTATAGTACCTAAGCATGTCACAAAAGGGGGGAATTAATTGACTTGTTTTATAAATAAAAAGGAAAGATAAAATAAACTAAGTTAATAGATAAATTAAACGGGACTCTGGGTCAGGTTAATATGATCTGATTAATTATGCTATCTCTACCGGTTTAATTATAATTGTTTGGCAAAATTTCTCTTATTATCTTAAGGACTAAATCATAGCCTCAAAAGAACTCGTTTACCTGAAAATGCAAGGTTCTAATCAAGGTTCAAGCAAAATACGTGTAAACGGACGGTTTAGATATGAGAAATTATTTATGCATCTGAAAATACTAACTTATTAAATCATAATAAGCTTTCTCCAGATTTACGGCTTAATTAACCTATCTATTTATCACCTGGTCTGATCAAAATAGACTTAGCAAGCAATTTAATAAACTCATGACATTTATTAAAAAGGCGAGAGATAAGCTTTAAAACGCAACAAACTGTATTTAAATAGAACCAGTAAAAATATTGCATAATTAATACAACACATAATAACCATTCCCAGAGTATAAATATTCTAGCCTAACATATTAAATAGATAAACAGGAACAAGAGTAGTAGAAATCATCTGTAGTCACTCTTGCATTCGTTCTGCTATTTTGTATACGTAGGACTAGAGGTGGATATGGTGGAATGTGAAAATAAATAAAATGGAGAAGACGGGAGAAGAGAAATGGGATGAACGAGTGATGTTTGGTATGTGGTATGTTGGGTGGTGGATGATACTCTGGAAGCAGAAGGCTCGTGGGTTTATATAGAGGAAAGGAAGATTGAAGATAGAGCTGGATCACGCGTGAAGAGATTCGCTCATTGATTGCTCAGGGGACAGAACGCGTGAAGAGTAGATGGATAAGTTACAGACAGGTCGACGGGCGAAGTCGACGAGCGAAGTCGACGAGCGAAGAAGAAAACTGGCGCGCGCTCACGTCCGCTTCCTGTCCTTGTGGGCGTCCGCCTAGCTAGAGGCGGTTGCATGTATTTGTCCACACTCACTGAAATACCCCAAACCTAGGTATGTTGTCTAAACATTAAAACATGATTTATTAAGACTAAAAAGAGTCTTAGAAACATTAGTGAACAAATTTAAACAAAAGAAAACACAAAATGTGCTTTAAAGTCAATAAGAGCCAAAATGTGCTCTAAGCTTGGGATAAAGTTGGTTAAGACCTAATGAACTTACCAAGACCTCATTTATATACTAATAAACTTATTAAACCAATTACCAAAGAAAACCAAGCTTGAAAACAAGTTAAAACACAAAATGTGCTTTAAGAAGTCTTAAAGCACATTTTTGAAAAATTGTCTTGTAAATGAGTTTTGAGTGGCTAAATGTCCATCATTACTCTTAAATATATATGTGTACTATATAGTATCACATTTGGGTGGCTATATTAATGGGAAATCAAAAATTTCACTTCTAAGTGCCTTGTTTTGGTGAATAGTACTTTTTATAAGCTAGTTTATAACATATGTAGTATTAAGTAATTAAATTGACAAACAAAGACTAAAATACCCTCATATTAATAAAGGGGGCCGGTTTCTTAAGTGTGGTGACTCACCACTCACTTGTTATTTTGTTAAACAAATAAATATGACTAATATAACTACTTTTACTTTATAAGCATAAATATCTTCTTAAAGCAAATTCTATCTTCATTCTCATTTCCCTTCTTCGTTTCACACGGTTCTAACTTCTCCTTCCTCCCTTTTTGCTGTTCTCTCACGGTAATACCACCACCACCATTAAAACCCTAGCTTTGATCACTTGTAAAATCTAGCTCACTTGTCCAAATCAAAAACAAACACCACTAATCTCTTCCTCTCATCAAGCTCTCCATTCCTATCTTCTCAAAACTTCAAGAGCCCCATTTCGGTGCCATGGAGTTCCACCATTGAAGGAGCTTGAGCTTGTCTTTTTACATATTGTTGATCTCCTTTGCTTCTAGGTAAGGAATCTCAAAGAAAAATCATGTTTCCTCCTTGTTTTTACCTTGACCGAAAATACACATTGATATAGCTCTTTGTGTGACTTTGTTCTAGCTTCATTTCAACTCTTCATGGACTAGGTGGAGTCCTCTCTTGTTATATATTCAAACTCTCTTCAAAGATCAAGGTAAAACAACTACATTAATGTTTTTGAAACAATGTAAAATTAGGGTTTGCAATGAGATGAAGCTTATAGCTTGAATACTCATTATAATGTTTGTATATTGTTTAGAACTTGACAAGGAATCAAATACCCTACCGGTTTTTTAAGGAAACAAGAAAGGAGTTGTTGGAAAAGAGGTAAATATACTAACCTAATGTTGTTTAATGCCTTAGGAGAAATGAGCTTATAAATGCTTATTAAAACTACCTAAAGAGCAAATGGTGAATGACTAGTAAAGTGTTCTCAAGAGACTATAAAGGCATATGTTGTTGAGTGTATTTGCAGGTCAAAGGCAAATATATTATGGAATTCAGTGTTTAAGGACTATGCTCTTTAAGGCCTAAGAGCCCTGCTTTTAAGGCCTAAGTGCCATGCATTTAAATTATCACTATATTGTGATGTGCTTTATGAGTGAAGTTTGTGTATAATACAGTGCGTGATGGATTTTTCGTGTTCTTAGTGTTCTTGGATGTGTAATGAGAAACCATGTGCTGAGGTGTAACAAAATAGAGAACTTATGTCAAATTTAGGTAACAAGCAAGTTCTAAGTGTTTACATAAGGTTTGGTGATTAGAGGTGCTAGGAAATGACTAGGTGTTTACAAGTGAAGGTACAATGTCTTAAGTGTTCTAGAGTCGTAACGAGGACTTAGGCATGAGCTTGAGGTTTTAGTAAGTACCAAATCACTTGAGACTTAGGTAAATACTTAGGCAACTTTGGTAAATAAGGAGAAAGTGTAAACTTGGAGAAGAATTTTCAAGAAGTATAAGGATCATTGTGAGAGATGATGCTTGGGAGATGATGTTAATAAGGAGAAAGCTTTTGGGATAGTAGTTATCATAGGTATGAACACCACTGAAAACTAGGAGAAAACATTGTAAGTGTTAGGAATTTTGTGAGATATAGTAAAGGTTTAAGGAATTAGAAATGAGTTTTATGAGTGTTTAAGGATGTCTTAAGTGTGTTTAAAGTGCCCAAATGAGGTTAGGGTACTAGTTATATGGGGTGAAGTTTGGAGTAGAATGTGAAAAGGAAAACAAAGGTCTGGGCAGACCGAACTTGCGACCGAACTTGCAAGTTCGGTCGAGCCCAGTTTACCCTGCGAGAATTGGCTTCTGGAATGGACCGACCTTGGGGACCGGACTTGCAAGGTCGGTCGGGCTTGTATTTTGTGTACGGATTGAGCTACTGGAAACGACCGAACATAGGACCGGACTTGGCAATTTCGTCGGGCTAAATTTTCAAAGGGAAGAAACTCTCGGGAAAAGACCGAACATGCGACCGAACTTACAAGGTCGTCGGAGTAGAAAATTTTGACGGAAATGTGTTCTGGAATCGACCGAACTTGGGTAAGTTCGGTCGGTAAGGTCGGTCGGACCTAAACTTGTAAAAAAAAAACAGAAAAGAATGTGACTTATGTAGTTAACCCTAGGGTGTATAGTGAAGGTAACCTAGGGTAGAATAGACATTAAAATGTCATACAATCATGTTAATACTTAGTAAGTTTGAAGTTAAATAAATAATTAACCGACGTTACTAATGTGTTTAGGATTCTCTCAAGGTGGAATCAATCGAGGCAAGGACCAAGGTATGGTTTTCTTGCAGTCTGTTACCTACCGGTTTACACCGGTTTGGGTGTTGTTTGCTTTTCTGTGTGTTTACGACTTATAAGATTAAGGCATGAAAAGAGTTTACAGTTGTTATACATTAAGATGTTGTAAGTTGTGACTCTTTCCCTTGGTTGTCAACAAGACCTAAATATTTTCTTGTATGTGACTTAACAAAATATGTGGTGATCACTAACAAGTGCTAATCGGGGGAGTGAGAGATCCGGTGTTCCGGCCACGCGTGTGATGGCTCGGGAGTCGATATCATATCCGGTTCGGCTCTTTCTTTGAGAGAGGAGTATGTGGTTTTCCAATATTGGTTCTACCTTCCCTTAGCTTATCCAAAGCTGTTAACTGACTCCGTCGGGCCACAGGGGCATACGTATGTTATTTCGGTGTGCTTGGATTACTATATCCGACCAACACTTGGTATAAGTTAACCGTTCTATATAACTGGACGGTAACGAGTTGGTAACGAGCTTAACATGGGATTGCAATAATCTCTAGGCTCACTATGTATACTAACTATGGTGGAAGGTTCCTTGTGAGAACCGATTTTTTTTATGGTGTTATGTATTGATTTGTGCTATGCAATTCCCTTGCTATGCTATGGTATATAATATATATATGTTGGATGTTTTAAAATGAATGCCATGTATCATGACAATTGGTTGCGCGTATCCCGGTAGCCGATGGGCTGCGCGTTAACCATACCAGCAAAGGTTGCTGACCCCCTCGGGGGCTCCATATTTTATTGCAGGATGAGGATCGAAGAAGAAGAGTGGCTCTAGATCTAGGTTGTTGATGTACTTTGGCTATTTTGGATTGTTGAGCCCGGATGCGCCTGTGCTCCCGAGGCATTACATTTTGGTACCGTTTGTTAAATAGTGGTGGATGTTTGCGGTTGGTAGGTGTGATGTAAATTAAATACTCGGTATGGTTGGTTATGTTTATATATGGATGTTAGGTTCTATGCTCGGGAGTCTGATCATCAGACCGATACACTTGTATTTATTCTGCCTAGTTAACCACGTGGGTGGTTAACGGCGTTGTAACACCAAAGCGTTTAGTTATTGTTTGGTTGTTATTTCCGCTGCGATTTCGGTAGTTGGTAGGGCGTTGTAGGGGTGTTACAAAAAGTGGTATCAGAGCGAAGTATCGCTCTGATGACTAGAATACCGAGCTTAGGGATATACCCGAGTTAGGAAACCTAGCTACAGATACCTAAGTGAACAGATTGGAAAGGTTAACCACTAACTAAGTGTGGAATTACCTGGTTGTCGGGAAGATGCTATAACCATTGGACCGATAAGTGTGCAAGCATAATGCTAATGAAATGTTCATATGAATACAGATGGCAGGTAGACCACGAGGTAGAGGCCGCGGGCGCGGTACTGGAGGTATGGGTGACCAGGGCGATGATACTACGGCACAGACTATGGCTGAGGCAGTAGCAGCCGCCGTAGCCCAGATGGTACCCCAGATGGTTGCTGCTGCGTTACAGCATGGGCAACAGCCCGGAGTTCACCCACTCACCACCCACCACACCGCCACGAGAGACCAATTGGGTCAAGGCGTTGGCTGATCTGAGACCGCCATCATTCAATGGGGAGACTGATCCTCGAAAGCTGGAGGCGTACATCTCCGAACTGGAGACCGCCTACGAGACCTTGGCAGTACCTGCTGAAGCTAAGGTCCGTCTTGCCGCTTACTACTTGAAGGGTACGGCACAAGTTGGTGGAAGTTGGTGAAAGAGGACAGGATGGCTGATCCTGAGTTTGGTTGGAGGGAGTACACGGCTCTACTGCGAGCCAAGTATTACCCTGTACATGTGCAGGAGGCCAAGCGCCTCGAGCTGGATAGTCTGAGGCAGGGGGATAAGTGTCGGTTGATGACTACTACACCGCATTCACCGGCCTTATCCACCTGTTACCAGACCTTGGGTATTCGAACCGAGTGTTGGTGAACCGGTTCTACAATGGACTTAGCCACCGTCTCCGCTACGGGATGGGCCAGCTGAGTATACTACCTTGCAGGTAATAGGGTACCACGTTGTAAATCAATTTATGCCAAGAGTGAATGTTAATGTGAGTTGGTAAGTTGTTTTTTGGGGCATGACTGACATCCTAAAATTCAGGAGTGCTATCATGCCGCTGCTAAGGTTGAAATTACCGTCCGTCTGAGGGACGAGGAGAATGCGCACAAGCGCAAGGCCACCAACGAGGGCCAGAGTCAGCAAGGGTATGGGGGAGGAAAGAAAAAGAAACCCTACCCTCAGCCCCAGAAGGGTCAGTACCAGGGTGACAAGGGCCAAGCCCAGACCACCACAGCTGATGAGCCACTGAAGCTCACGTATGCGTATGCGGCGAAGCCTCTACGCTCCTACCCGCCTAAGGGTAATTACTTAATCATGTGTATCTAGTTGAGGTGTATGTTGTTAAGATGGAAAGTGAGTATTGATTGTGTGTTGTTAGCAGCTAGCGCGGGTTCTGGACCGGAGCGCCACTTTTACTGTAAGTGGTGTAACGGAGACCACCCCGGCAAAGACTGCAAGGGGAATGATGTGAGGTGTCGTCACTGCCAGAAGATGGGGCACCACGAATTTGAGTGTTGGACGAACCCCAACAGCAGGAACTATAAGCCAAAGGGGCAGTGGAAGGGTAATACTACCACGACCACTGAAGGCCCGAAGGCGATCATTCAGCAGACTTCTGACAAGAAGTACACTGAATCCCAGAAGGGGAAGGGTACGGGGTCCGGCAAGGCCGCCCTGAATGTGGTGGACCGGTCTGAGGCACCAGGATCCTCTTCGAGACCAGGTACCGCCTAAACTGTTAAATGAAAAAGTGATTGCTTACCGCATTTCATGCATGAGTGTTGTATTAGTGAGTCTAATGTACAACCACCTAAGTAATGAGTTAAATAATGATGTGAGAGACACCTAATTAGACAATGTGGAAAACTTAGGAACCTTCAATATCTGTTATCCAATCCCGCCCACACCAAACCCTGAAGAGACCACCATCAGCATCACCGAATTCCCACTGGAGCAATGTCAGGTTATCCAACCAGGTCATGATACTCTTAAATGGATACCTGACACCGGAAGCACAAATCCACATCATCAGGCGTTGAAACGAACTTGGAGCAGCACCAGGAGGTTTCTACCACCCCAGTACCCGAGCGGTTCGAAGATGAAGCTGAAGGGATGTGCATGGGTAAGGACTGGAATCCCTACACCAAGTCATATCAGGATGTGCGAGCTGAAGACGGAGCAACTGTACCAGGATACCTGAGAGTTCCTTGCGGTTGTTAACCACACCGTGGGAATTGCTCAGCAACTTGAATCGGAACCGATTCCGAACGTGGAAGCAGACTTATGCATGTGAACTTCTACCAGAAAGGTGGACGGTTAGGGTTACACCAAGATAAGGACGAGTCACCCGAGTCTCTAAGTAAGGAGTACCCGTGGTTTGTCTTGGTCCATTGGTGATCCGCTGTGTTTATGTACGGCGAGCAGAAGCGTGTGGTGATCTCGCAAAGAAGCTAGTGTTGAAGTCGGTGATGTATTAATCATGGGAGGACATCAGGATGTTATACCACGGTATCCAAGAAGATTAAATTGAATACCGCACCATCGACAGTGGAAATGCCACACATCTGAAACCCGGACGTTTGAATTTGACTTTCGGCAGTTTTTTGAGCCCTGTGTAATCATGTAATGTATTAAGACAGTTGTTTGATAAAGGAGCTATATCTAGCCATGACTACAGTGTAACCAACTTATGGTGTAAAGACTGTATTAATGAATAAAGGGATGTTGTTTTGGAGTGTATCAACGTGTTACTACCCGTATACTTATGAGTTTGCCAATGAATTAGGCTGTGCACCGGAACGGGAGGTATACTAAGTGTCTGCAATAAGGCAGAAGCCGGCAAGAGCGGCACAATCCTCACCGGTACTTTCCAGTGAATGGCGTGGATGCATCGATCTTGTTCGACTCTGGAGCCTCACACACATTCATTTCGCTGTCATTTGCGAAGAGGCTGGGGTTAGACGATGAAGAGATGCCAGACTTCGTGGTCACTCTCCCGTCGAAAGAGCGGATCAGGTGTACCCGCTACTACCGAGATGCTGTTTTTCGAATCATGGATGAGGAGTTTCCGATCGACTTGATAGAGTTCGACGGACTAGGTTTTGATGTGATTATCGGATGAACTGGTTGGAGTGGTACAAGGGTAGAATCCTATGTGCCGAGCATCGACTGCTTCTTAGGAGTCCATCTGGGGTTACTATATCATACCGCCAGAGCCCAGGGAGCCTTCGACACAGATCATCACCGCCATGGCCATGTATCGTGAGTTGCGACGAGGAAATGATGTATACCTCTGCTATGTCCAGGACATAGAGAGAGACCCTGAGTTTAGCCCAGATGTGCCGGTAGTGTCGGAGTTTCCTGATGTATTTCCTAAGGAACTGTCGGGCATGCCGCCAGCACAGAGGTTTGAGTTTGAGATTGATCTAGTTCCGGGCACCGGACCCATTGCAAAAGCGCCTTATCGTATGGCTCCAGCAGAGATGACAGAGCTCAAGGAGCAGCTGAGAGACCTACTCGACAAGGGCTTTATCCGCCCTAGTGTTTCACCATGGGGAGCGCCGGTCCTCTTCGTGAAGAGAAGGACGGTAGCCTCCGCCAGTGTATTGATTATCGGGAGCTGAATGCTGTTACGGTGAAAAACCGTTACCCTTTACCACGCATCGACGATCTATTTGATCAGCTGAGGGCAGCATCAGTATTCTCCAAGATAGACCTACGTTCCGGATACCACCAGATTGCCATCCGTGACAGTGATATCGAAAGACAGCTTTCAGAACTAGGTATGGGCATTATGAGTTCACAGTTATGCCGTTTGGCTTGTCAAATGCACCAGCAAAGTTCATGGACTTAATGAACCGTTTGTTCCAAGATCAGTTGGACAAATCAGTGGTAGTCTTCATCGATGATATTCTAGTGTACTCGAAATCGAGAGGTGAGCACGAAAGCCACCTGAGAAGTGTGTTACAAACATTGAGGAGGAACCAATTGTATGCAAAGTTTTCAAAGTGTGAATTTTGGTTGAACCAAGTATCCTTCCTTGGACATGTGATTTCTGAGGCCGGGATCGCTGTTGATCCGGCAAAGATAGATGCAGTGCGCACCTGGCCTAGGCCGAAGACAGTTACCGACATCAGGAGCTTCCTCGGTCTGGCAGGTTATTATAGGAGGTTTGTGAAGGACTTCTCCAGTGTCTCGAAGCCGATGACTTCCTTGATGAAAAAGGATGCACCATTCGAGTGGACAGTCGACTGTGAGAGTGCTTTCACGAGTCTCAAGGATGCTCTGACATCTGCACCGGTTCTGACATTACCAGACGGTCCAGATGGTTTTGAGGTCTATTGCGACGCATCAGGCAAGGGTATGGGTTGTGTGTTGATGCAACATGGGAAGGTCGTGGCTTACGCCTCCCGACAGCTGAAGAAGCATGAGGAGAACTACCCTACCCACGACTTAGAATTGGGTGCCATCGTCTTCGCATTGAAGATATGGCGACATCATTTGTATGGGGTAAGCGTGACAATCTATTCCGACCATAAGAGTTTAAAATACTTGTTCACTCAGAAAGAGTTGAACATGAGGCAAGGAGGTGGGTCGAGTTCTTAAATGATTATCACATCAATTTACAGTACAAGGAGGGTAAGGCAAATGTGGTAGCTGACGCATTGAGTCGCCGAGCACACTCTCTCCATTCGCTAGTCTCTCATACTGGCTTGGTTGAAGAGTGTGGAGTGCTCAGATGACGGATCAGTACATGATGGAGATTAGGCAGAAGCTTATTGATGGCACATTCGAGGGTCAGAAGTACGACTTCCGACTCCACGATGATGACCTGATTAGGCTTAATGGCCGATTGTGTATACCCAGGAGTAGCGCTGAGTTGAAGGAGCGCATATTGAGTGAATCCCATTGTTCTACGACTTCGATTCACCCCGGAGCTTCAAAGATGTATAAAGGTATGAAAATATTTTTGGTGGACTGGAATGAAAAAGGATGTGAATGACTATGTGTTGAGGTGTCTCACTTGTCAGAAGGTCAAGTTTGAGCACCGACGGCCTGGTGGTATGGTACAGCCAATGCCAGTGCCGGAGTGGAAGTTCCATGACATATCTATGGACTTCGTAGTAGGGCTTCCACCTGCAAGGGGAGGTCTGAATATGATTTGGGTTGTAGTAGACCGACTGACCAAGGTGGCTCGATTCATACCGATGAAGGACACCTGGAAAGTGGCTAAGCTTGCAGAGCTCTACGACAGAGAGATAGTAAGACATCATGGGGTTCCGAAAACGATTGTATCCGACAGAGATACCAGATTCCTATCCAGATATTGGAAGTCCACACGAGAGGCACTGGGTACCGAACTGAAATTGAGCACAGCGTTTCACCCACAGACAGATGGTCAGAGTGAGCGCACCATCCAGACACTTGAGGATATGTTACGTGCATGTGCACTTGACTTTCAGACCAGCTGGATTGATAAGTTACATCTGGTCGAGTTTAGTTACAACAACAGTTACCATGCTTCGATCAAGATGTCTCCCTTCCAGGCATTGTACGGTAGACCATGTCGCACGCCTTTATGCTGGGATGAGCCGAGTGAGACGGTCATTATAGGACCAGAGTATCTGGAACAGGTTCAGGCAGAAGTTCGCCAGATCCGGGCTAACATGAAAGCAGCTCAGGATAGACAGAAGTCGTACGCTGATGTGCGCAGACGTGACCTGGAGTTCGCCGTAGGCGATCAGGTATTTCTTAGGGTATCCCCCATGAAGGGAGTATTTCGTTTTGGCCAGAAGGGCAAGTTGAGCCCGAAATATGTGGGTCCTTATGTTGTGACGGAGCGGATCGGCCCGGTAGCTTATAGACTTGATTTACCCGCCGAACTGGGCAAGGTACATGATGTATTTCATGTGTCCCAGTTGAAGAAGTATATGTCTCATCCGTCTCATGTGCTTCACCGGAAAGGCTAACCTTAGAGCCGACCATGCGATCAGTGGAGACTCCCGTACGGATCCTGGATACTAAGACTCGAGACACTCGCCATAAGTCCGTGAGACTGGTGAAGGTCCTCTGGTCTAACCAGGACGTTGAGGAGGCCACTTGGGAGCTGGAAGAAAAGATGAAGGCGAAGCACCCGTCATTGTTTGCTTCTTAGTGTTTATATGTATAGGGTACGGGTGTACCCCTTTTAAGGGGGAGAGCCGTTTCGGTTGTGGATGTGTTCGACATGTATTATATACATTGTCTATGTTATGTTACAGACCGTTGTGTCTGAATGGTATTATGTGGTTTAGACCTTGAGTCCGTTGTGGTGTAAGAATGATGGTAATGATGGCAATGTTGTTTTGGAAGTATTATTTTATAAGTATTCCCCGTGTTCTGATATTAAAGAAATGTGGGAAGTGTGAACTTTGGGGACAAAGTTCTTTTAAGGGGGGTAGATTGAAATACCCCAAACCTAGGTATGTTGTCTAAACATTAAAACATGATTTATTAAGACTAAAAAGAGTCTTAGAAACTTTAGTGAACAAATTTAAACAAAAGAAAACACAAAATGTGCTTTAAAGTCAATAAGAGCCAAAATGTGCTCTAAGCTTGGGATAAACTTGGTTAAGACCTAATGAACTTACCAAGACCTCATTTATATACTAATAAACTTATTAAACCAATTACCAAGAAAACCAAGCTTGAAAACAAGTTAAACACAAAATGTGCTTTAAGAAGTCTTAAAGCACATTTTTGAAAAATTGTCTTGTAAATGAGTTTTGAGTGGCTAAATGTCCATCATTACTCTTAAATATATATGTGTACTATATAGTATCACATTTGGGTGGCTATATTAATGGGAAATCAAAAATTTCACTTCTAAGTGCCTTGTTTTGGTGAATAGTGCTTTTTATAAGCTAGTTTATAACATATGTAGTATTAAGTAATTAAATTGACAAACAAAGACTAAAATACCCTCATATTAATAAAGGGGGCCGGTTTCTTAAGTGTGGTGACTCACCACTCACTTGTTATTTTGTTAAACAAATAAAGATGACTAATATAACTACTTTTACTTTATAAGCATAAATATCTTCTTAAAGCAAATTCTATCTTCATTCTCATTTCCCTTCTTCATTTCACACGGTTCTAACTTCTCCTTCCTCCCTTTTTGCTGTTCTCTCACGGTAATACCACCACCACCATTAAAACCCTAGCTTTGATCACTTGTAAAATCTAGCTCACTTGTCCAAATCAAAAACAAACACCACCAATCTCTTCCTCTCATCAAGCTCTCCATTCCTATCTTCTCAAAACTTCAAGAGCCCCATTTTGGTGCCATGGAGTTCCACCATTGAAGGAGCTTGAGCTTGTCTTTTTACATATTGTTGATCTCCTTTGCTTCTAGGTAAGGAATCTCAAAGAAAAATCATGTTTCCTCCTTGTTTTTACCTTGACCGAAAATACACATTGATATAGCTCTTTGTGTGACTTTGTTCTAGCTTCATTTCAACTCTTCATGGACTAGGTGGAGTCCTCTCTTGTTATATATTCAAACTCTCTTCAAAGATCAAGGTAAAACACTACATTAATGTTTTTGAAACAATGTAAAATTAGGGTTTGCAATGAGATGAAGCTTATAGCTTGAATACTCATTATAATGTTTGTATATTGTTTAGAACTTGACAAGGAATCAAATACCCTACCGGTTTTATAAGGAAACAAGAAAGGAGTTGTTGGAAAAGAGGTAAATCTACTAACCTAATGTTGTTTAATGCCTTAGGAGAATGAGCTTATAAATGCTTATTAAAACTACCTAAAGAGCAAATGGTGAATGACTTAGTAAAGTGTTCTCAAGAGACTAGTAAAAGGCATATGTGTGTTGAGTGTATTTGCAGGTCAAAGGCAAATATATTGTGGAAATTCAGTGTTTAAGGATTATGCTCTTTAAGGGCCTAAGAGCCATGCATTTTAAGGGCCTAAGTGCCATGCAATTTAAATTATGCACTATATTGTGATGTAGTGCTTTATGAGTGAAGTTTGTGTATAATAAAGTGCTTGATGGATTTTTAGTGTTCTTGGATGTGTAATGATGAAAACAATGTGCTGAGGTGTAACAAAATATTAGGAGAACTTATGTCAAAATTTAGGTAAGAAGCAAGAATTTCTAAGTGTTTACATAAGGTTTGGTGAGTTAGAGGTGCTAGGAAATGACTAGGTGTTTTACAAGTGAAGGTACAATGTCTTAAGTGTTCTAGAGCGTAACGAGGACTTAGGCATGAGCTTGAGGTTTTAGTAAGTACCAAAGTCACTTTGGGACTTAGGTAAATACTTAGGCAAACTTTGGTAAATAAGGAGAAAGTGTAAACTTGGAGAAGAATTTTCAAGAAGGATATAAAGAGTCAGTTGTGAGAGATGATGCTTGGGAGATGATGTTAAAATAAGGAGAAAGCTTTTGGGATAGTAGTTATCATAGGTATGAAACACCACTTGAAAAACTAGGAGAAAACATTGTAAGTGTTAGGAATTTTGTGAAGATATAAGTAAAGGTTTAAGGAATTAGAAAATGAGTTTTATGAGTGTTTAAGGATGTCTTAAGGTGTGTTTAAAGTGCCCAAATGAGGTTAGGGGGTACTAGGTTATATGGGGTGAAGTTTGGAGTAGAATGTGAAAAGGAAAACAAAGGTCTGGGGCAGACCGAACTTGCGACCGAACTTGCAAGTTCGGTCGAGCCCAGTTTACCCTGCGAGAATTGGCTTATGGAATGGACCGACCTTGGGGACCGGACTTGCAAGGTCGGTCGGGCTTGTAATTTGTGTACGGATTGAGCTACTGGAAACGACCGAACATAGGACCGGACTTGGCAAGTTCGGTCGGGCTAAATTTTCAAAGGGAAGAAACTCTCGGGAAAAGACCGAACATGCGACCGAACTTACAAGGTCGGTCGGAGTAGAAAATTTTGATGGAAATGTGTTCTGGAATCGACCGAACTTGGGTAAGTTCGGTCGGTAAGGTCGGTCGGACCTAAACTTGTAAAAAAAAAAAACAGAAAAGAATGTGACTTATGTAGTTAACCCTAGGGTGTATAGTGAAGGTAACCTAGGGTAGAATAGACATTAAAACATGTCATACAATCATGTTAAATACTTAGTAAGTTTGAAGTTAAATAAATAATTAACCGACGTTACTAATGTGTTTAGGATTCTCTCAAGGTGGAAATCAATCGAGGCAAGGACCAAGGTATGGTTTTCTTGCAGTCTGTTGCCTACCGGTTTACACCGGCTTGGGTGTTGTTTGCTTTTCTGTGTGTTACGACCTTATAAGATTAAGGCATGAAAAGAGTTTACAGTTGTTATACATTAAGATGTTGTAAGGTTGTGACTCCTTTCCCTTGGTTGTCTAACAAGACCTAAATATTTGCTTGTATGTGACTTAACAAAATATTGTGATCACTAACAAGTGCTAATCGGGGGGAGTGAGGAGTCCGGTTGTTCCGGCCACGCGTGTGATGGACGGGAGTCGATATCATATCCGGTTCGGCTCTCTTGGTGTATGTATAGGTGGTATTCCAATTTGGTTTCTACCTTCCCTTAGCTTATCCAATGCTAGTTACTGACTCACGTCGGGCCACAGGGGCATACGTATGTTATTTCGGTGTGCTTGGGATTACTATATCCGACACACCTTGGGTATAAGTTAATCGTTCTATATAACTGGACGGTAATGAGGTTGGTAACGAGCTTAACATGGGATTGGCAATAATCTCTAGGCTCACTATGTATACTAACTATGGTGGAAGGTTCCTTGTGAGAACCGATTTTTTTTTATGGTGTTATGTATTGATGTTGTGCTATGCAAATTCCCTTGCTATGCTATGGTATATAAATATATGTTGGATGTTTTAAAATGAATGCCATGCTATCATGACAATTGGTTGCGCGTATCCCGGTAGCCGATGGACTGCGCGTTAACCATACCAGCAAAGGTTGCTGACCCCCTCGGGGGCTCCATATTTTATTGCAGGATGAGGATCGAAGAAGCAGAGTGGCTCTAGATCTAAGGTTGTTGATGTACTTTGGCTATTTTGGATTGTTGAGCCCGGGATGCGCCTGTGCTCCCGAGGCATTACATTTTGGTACCGTTTGTTAAACAGTGGTGGATGTTTGCGGTTGGTAGGTGTGATGTAAATTAAATACTCGGTATGGTTGGTTATGTTTATATATGGATGTTAGGTTCTATGCTCGGGAGTCTGATCATCAGACCGATACACTTGTATTTATTCTGCCTAGTTAACTACGTGGGTGGTTAACGGCGTTGTAACACCAAAGCGTTTAGTTATTGTCTGGTTAGTTATTTCCGCTGCGACTGTGGTAGTTGGTAGGGCCGTTGTAGGGGTGTTACACTCACGTCCGCATGCAACTAGGCGGTTGCATGTATGTTTCTCGTCCGCCTATTATAAGGCGGTTGCAGCACAGAGTTGTCCGCCTAACCCTAGGCGGTTGCAGGGGCGGACACGACTTCTTGCGTGCCTCTCGCGTGACTCTCTTCTACTGGCTCTAGATTCTTCGTTTGGACTCCGTTTTCTGAGCCGTTTGCATCTATGCGTTCGTCTATTCGTCTACTTTCCCAGCTTGGGTTTCCTCATGTTAAACCAATAAATTTGTGAGATAAACAATAAAACATAAACTAGAGGAAAACTAACCAAAGTGGAGAAATGAGCAAGAAAAGTGCTAATATTATATATGAAATACACCTATAAAACATGCTCATTTGGACACTTATCACACCCCCACACTTATCTTTTTGCTTGTCCTCAAGAAACCACGTACCCAAGTAAGTAGGGAATGCTCAATACTAACAAATATTATTATGAAGGGTAGGATAAACATGATCTTTTTAACTTATTGAGGAGTGTGAAAAATCAACTGCTGGTGGCATAGGTGTGCTCAGGGTAAAAATAAAATATAGAGTTTCGGGGTATGATCTAAGGTACTCCAATGTTTCTTTTAAGTGACTCTGAGAACTTTTACCATGGCCAACTTCTCTCAAGAATGGGCATTGAGGAGAAAACAAAAGGAAAAATAGATTCATGCATTTGTTTCACTTTTGCATAAGGGATGAGAAAATGTAGGCATCACGCCTTTGTATTTAAGAACACTCAACTCTCTTTGTTGGTTACCAATGGTGTCTCGCAAGTCCCTTATTATTATTTTTCTTTCTTTTTTTTTAACAGAGAAGTACCCCTTAGCAATCCCTAAGAGAGAAGACAGAAAGAAACCCTGAGCA
This sequence comes from Limonium bicolor, assembly GCA_023374045.1. Classification (NCBI taxonomy): domain Eukaryota; kingdom Viridiplantae; phylum Streptophyta; class Magnoliopsida; order Caryophyllales; family Plumbaginaceae; genus Limonium; species Limonium bicolor. The sequence goes on along the minus strand of CM041782.1, from coordinate 13,756,505 downwards.
ATAAAATCCAACCATTTGCAGATTATTTGGTCACACCGCATATAAAATGCTCCTCAAAGTAATCAAAATTTTAAAATTTTGTACCATTTATCCCACAATTCATAACAGTATTTATTCTTAAAGAGAACAACCCACATATAAGGGGTCACGATATTGAATTGGACAAACGCAAGATAAGCAGAGAGATTAAGCATTTAAGCACAAAATTCCACCGAAAGGGCACACTCCCCCACACTTAATTTGAACAATGTCCTCATTGTTCACCAGAAAAACAAGGGAAAGTTTCAGAAGACCTTTTCGGTAAGTAGATAAAATAGAGATAACACAAAGGTCACAAATAACATTTAAGCACATAAACGCTCCTCTGTAGTTTTTATTTAAATAAAAAGCAAAATTAAAGAAACTGGTACTCCCCTGATATTATTTTTGCTCGTTGTTAAAGGAGTTCCCCCACACTTGAGCTTCAGCCTCAAGTAGCGTAGCTTGGTTGCAGTGTAGACATGAATTTGCACCTGCATAAGACACTAGAAGCAACCATACTACAAACGGAGTTAAAAGTTAGCAAAAATAAAATTTAAAGAGAACCTGAAAATTAAAAAGAGCATAAAAGCAAATAAAAGTTCATCCGGGTTGCCTCCCGGGAAGCTGCCCTTCTTTAACGTCTTTGGCTAGACGCCTTTTTCGTTATCCTGGATCAAAAATATAAGTAGATAATAATTCTGCCAGGATAACGAAGTTAGTAGTAATTAAAATCAAACCACCTGGATCAAAACAAAACGTTACTTCGGCAAATATAATAGGAAAATGAATACTCCACAAAATCTGGTGTTTGAGGAGGTACTGCCGGTAACGTAGTTCTAACAGAAGAACCGGTGGTGATGATTTTTCTTCCTCAAATTGGAGGATGTGAACATCATCCTCTTGTAGGTGAGGCTTGTAGAAAGAACGCTGATCGATATCATCTTCAGAGAAAGTTAATTCTTCGAAGGTGATAGTGGCGTTTTGTTTGGATATTTTGGCGGGAGGTGATGGCAATTCCTTCTCTTCATTTTCGAGGATGTAAGTATCCTCATCTTCTGGATAAAGCATAGAGAAGGATGGAAACTGGCGATAGGTGACTATAGAGGGAAGAGAGTAACTTACATCCGTAGTGGGGTGCTGTTCTTGCTGAGCAATCCCCGGCAACGGCGCCATTTTGCAGACGTGTATATCTGAGTGGTTAAACTGGTGTAAAAGTAAAAGAAAAGAAATTAAAAACTCAAAATAAACGTCGGGCTGTAAACAAATCCCGGTCGTGGTAGTATAGTGAAATGTAAGCGGCCGGATATCGAACCATGGGACTAATGTACATATTATAGTACCTAAGCATGTCATAAAAGGGGGGAATTAATTGACTTGTTTTATAAATAATAAGGAAAGATAAAATAAACTAAGTTAATAGATAAATTAAACGGGACTCTGGGTCAGGTTAATATGATCTTATTAATTATGTTATCTCTACCGGTTTAATTATAATTGTTTGGCAAAATTTCTCTTATTATCTTAAGGACTAAATCATAGCCTCAAAAGAACTCGTTTACCTGAAAATGCAAGGTTCTAATCAAGGTTCAAGCAAAATACGTGTAAACGGACGGTTTAGATATGAGAAATTATTTATGCATCTGAAAATACTAACTTATTAAATCATAATAAGCTTTCTCCAGATTTACGGCTTAATTAACCTATCTATTTATCACCTGGTCTGATCAAAATAGACTTAGCAAGCAATTTAATAAACTCATGGCATTTATTAAAAAGGCGAGAGATAAGCTTTAAAACGCAACAAACTGTATTTAAATAGAACCAGTAAAAATATTGCATAATTAATACAAACACATAATAACCATTCCCAGAGTATAAATATTCTAGCCTAACATATTAAATAGATAAACAGGAACAAGAGTAGTAGAAATCATCTGTAGTCACTCTTGCATTCGTTCTGTTATTTTGTATACGTAGGACTAGAGGTGGATATGGTGGAATGTGAAAATAAATAAAATGGAGAAGACGGGAGAAGAGAAATGGGATGAACGAGTGATGTGTGGTATGTGGTATGTTGGGTGGTGGATGATACTCTGGAAGCAGAAGGCTCGTGGGTTTATATAGAGGAAAGGAAGATTGAAGATAGAGCTGGATCACGCGTGAAGAGATTTGCTCATTGATTGCTCAGGGGACAGAACGCGTGAAGAGTAGATGGATAAGTTGCAGACAGGTCGACGGGCGAAGTCGACGAGCGAAGAAGAAAACTGGCGCCCGCTCACGTCCGCTTCCTGTCCTTGTGGGCGTCCACCTAGCTAGAGGCGGTTGCATGTATTTGTCCACACTCACGTCCGCATGCAACTAGGCGGTTGCATGTATGTTTCTCGTCCGCCTATTATAAGGCGGTTGCAGCACAGAGTTGTCCGCCTAACCCTAGGCGGTTGCAGGGGCGGACATGACTTCTTGCGTGCCTCTCGCGTGACTCTCTTCTACCGGCTCTAGATTCTTTGTTTGGACTCCGTTTTCTGAGCCGTTTGCGTCTATGCGTTCGTCTATTCGTCTACTTTACTCCCAGCTTGGTTTTCCTCATGTTAAACCAATAAATTTATGAGATAAACAATAAAACATAAACTAGAGGAAAACTAACCGAAGTGGAGAAATGAGCAAGAAAAGTGCTAATATTATATATGAAATATACCTATAAAACATGCTCATTTGGACACTTATCAGCCCCAAGCATTTTCCTGGCAGTGTCCTTACCTAGCCTTGTTTGGTCATCCAAAGACCCAACTGTAGACGCACACCTTCAGGTGATGTGAAAATAGTGGGGAAGCCCAAAGAGAATAGCGTGCAAGCCCTATTCCTTTGTGGTGACCTGGGCCCAAGCCCCAAGCACCTCTCCGAATCGATCCATACCTGGTTTGATTTAAACGTCTAGTTAGGACATGTTGAATTTGTGTGGGCCTTGTTTGCTTGTATGATCGGCCCACTACCCAGCCTAGAGATTGATAGGAACTTCTCCTACATCAACCTAGCCCAACCCGAATTGACAGCTCTATTTGTTTGAGGCCCAGAGGCCCTGTTTGGTTTAATATGTCTGTCATTCGGGCTTTGGCCCAAAAGCATAGACTTAGGTGATTTTTCTTCCGGCCCAATTTAAATTATCCAATTAGTTCTAGGCCCATAAAAAGAAATCCACCTGAACTTGAAATAACTCATAGGTCCTGAAAATAAAATCTTTTTCGGCTTAGCAACCATCTTCTCTGACCCAAAGAAAGTTAGGCCCATTTGTGATTTAGGGACCATTCCAGCCCATGTGCTTTACTTTAGGCCCAAACACATTTCAGCCCAAGGGCTCATTCTAGTCTAGGTAGACTTCTTATCCGGGCCCTAGCCCAAAACCCTAGATCTAGGTGTCACCTCTCAGGCCCAATCAAAGCCATCTATTTAGATTTCAGTCCAAATTCCAATTCACAGTCTGAAAAATACTCCGGCCCAAACACCTCATTTTCTAGGTATCCTGGCTCACTTGCTTTCAGTCTAAGCCTGTTCCGGTCTTCAATCTACCTTGTGAAGCGTCATTCTCGTCCCAGTATCATTCAGCCCACTGCCATTTGTTAGCTAATAATGGACGCCCTGGAAACAGGTAGACCCAAGTCCTAAGTGTGGTCCAATCAACATGGAAGCCCAGCTCGCAATTTTGGAGCAAAAGCGCATGGCCACCATTGATGCCATGGAGTAGAGACATAGTGCTACCGTGGACGCCGTGGAATCCAACTATGTCACCATTATCGAAGAGTTGAAAGCAAAGGCTCTTTCCCTCGAGTCCGAACGTCAAGCTCGGGACGAGTTAGTGGACAGGCTTCTCAACACCCTTTATGATTGCATTGAAGTTGGCTCCATTAGGGTCCGAGGTTTGGAGGGGAATGTCAAAGAAATTGCTACAGAACTCAAGAGAGTGATCAGACAACCGGAAGCAGTAACTTGCATCCAAAGTTGCACCTGTAAGAGGGCTAGGCAGCATAAGGTGAACATTGATTGGCAGTCAGGAGGACCTGGTCGGGACGTTGAAGCGGTAGAACCACCCCAACAGAAGTCTTGTCAAAGAAGGTTTACAAACATCGGCCGAACGCCAAGTCAAACACTTGAAGAGCTTCGACAGAGATATCCGCTACGACCACTTGCAGTGAGGCCAGGAGCTACTCAGTTGGGGAGAAATCTTAACCAATTCTGTCATTTCCAAGAGCTTCCCGGTCACGACACTGACCATTACAGGGCTCTGCAGCATAGGATTCAGGATCTGGTTGACTAGGGGCTTCAGTTCTCAGAGCGTAGAAGAATTGTGAGAATCTTACATCAGAGAACCACTAGGAGTTGTTCTTTTCAATAGTCTTCATGCTTTTCTTTCGTTTTACAATTCTTTTGTCGTTTTTACCTAAACGGGTTTTATTTCTTATTAAACTTGTCATCAATATTATTTCTCTCATTTATCAATAAAGGGGTGTTTTCCTTTTGTCCATATTTCTCCTGTGAAAATCGTGCTTCCATTCAAAAACCAAAAATTAAAAAAAACAAAAAAAAGTAATGAGCATCCTTAGCTTTTGAGAAAATGATTGTGAAATGTTCATTTCTCGACTATGGAACATAACGATTTGTCTTGCGCTTCTAAAGGATGAACATGTCTAACCAAACACCATGGCTCACCCTAAGTACCTAAACAAAACCACATAATGATTCAAAGTCTACATTTGTCAAATTATTGTTAAAAACCCTAGATTAATACTGGGGGCAATCTGAGTTTAAGTTCGTCATCTCTCATCTTTTGTTTAAACGTGCGAACGAGTTTTTGAGTGAGAAATTCACGATAGTGTCTTGAGCAGAAAAACCAAGAGTGAACGAGCATGTCATTTTTACACGACTCCAGAGAGACCACATTGAAGGTGAGGTAAACGGTTATAACTCTGACCGAATGAGATAGATTGTAAATTTACTCTTAGACTTGCGAGAAGTAAACACAGAGTGGATACACAACTATCAGGAATGACGAAGCACCTAGGTACAGCACCACATAGCCAAAAGCTTGTGAACCTTGAAATTAAACCCTAGGCACCCCCGTTGAGCTTTTCTTATATCCATTGTCGGCATTACAAAGCTCCACTAAATAACCCAAACAATTAATGAAGTCCAACCAGGTGACCAAAGGAAGTGAGGAGTCTGACTCTCAAATAACGTTCTCATCAGTCTAAAGAAGCAATGCCGCTATCAGCATGACGAAACGATCCGCGAATGGTCCTACAGTGACACAGGATCCAAAGAGCTCACATCAAAACAACTCTCAAAACCTAAAACCGGGAGACACAAGAACCCCGAGGGCAAAGTCAAGAAAGGATAAAGAAAAAAGGCAAACCCGAATCCTCGAAGAAATCCAAATGACAAAGAGAAGAGAAATGGTGTAAAGGAGAACTTCAAAAGTCCAAGTCCAGAAGCTCGAAAACAACATCACACAAGCAGCTAGACAACTTCAAGACAAGGAAGATGAATCCGAGAGAAGACGAGTAAGGTGTGGCTTTTGGTCACCCTTTAAGCTCCACACACCTCAAACATCCCTCCATGGTCCCATTGTCTTTCATCACCACCCATGGCCACATTATAAGCCTCAAAGACTTCCGAACTTGGTAGTTGTGTATCCAATCACATGAAAGTAATAGATCGAATGCGTAAATTCATCAAATATTAAATTCAATGGTCTAGAAGTTGTGATCGTAAGTGAGAAGACGAAGTGTAAAACACCAAACACGTGAGTGTAGCTAGGAAGCACCAAATCCACAACATAAGCCTTGACCCTGTGAGGACGAGACTCATTCCCATGTTTAATCAAAGAAAATACTGGGGGCAATCAATCGTTCCAATCGATTGCCATGAACTCTAGCTAAGATTATCCTAAGGAAAAATACTGGGGGCAATTGTTGGTTCCAACAATTACCATAACAACACCAATTGAAACCCAAAGCTTAAGCACCACCATCCCACCACAGGCACACATAAGCCCTTACCTCCACATCAAACACCAAAGGCCCACATAAGCCCTTACCTCCACATCAAACACCACAGGTCCACATAAGCCCTTACCTGCACATCATATACCACAAGCATCTCATAAGCCTTCACCTCCACATAAATTCCATGGCCCGTCATAAGCCTTGATCACCACTCAAGAGATCTCCACATCAAACATCACAACATACCAGTGGCATGTTTATCTCCTAGGAGATAAATTACGAGTCTGAAATCTTTTGTCAGGAAACGTTGATTCACTTCCTTTTCAGTAGATAGAATTTTCTTTAAATATTGCCACGTTTGGCACCTTTTCAGCAATTTCTTGTCCTGGACAATTTTCCTTCAACACTTCGGTTTCATAAATCTCATCATCGCTATGTTGGCATATTCCTAGCAATTTCTTGCTTTGGACAAATCTGCATCATCACCATGTTTGGCATATTCCTAGCAACTTACTTCTTTGGACAAATCTGCATCATAGCCATGTTGGCATATTCCTAGCAATTCTTGCTTTGGACAAATCTGCATCATCGCCATGTTTAGCACATTTTCCAACAATTTCTTGTTTTGAACAACTTTCAATTCTCATCTTGTCATCTTGGCACATTTTCCAGCAATTTCTTGCTTTGAACAAATTTTAATTCTCATCATTGCCATGTATGGCACATTGTTCAACTGTTTCTTGCTTGAACAAGTATTTACATGCACTGTGATTGCATTTTACAAACTTTTGCATACACCTCATCATCGCCATGTTTGGTCCTTTTACAATTGGTTTTCACCACATGCATTGCACGAGACCATTATCGTTCCAACTCATTTTTAGTTCGAGACCCAGAATCAGTGCGAGATCCAGCTTTTTCTTCATTCAGTGCGAGACTAGTGCGAGACAAGTACGAGACCAAGTATCAACATCAGTGCGAGACAAGCACGAGACAGTGTGTGATCCAAGTTGACGGGGCAGAGGCAATACGTCCCCATCTTCATGTCGACTTTAATGGAGAAACAACTAGAGGGTGTGGAGGGTGATTTTTCGGTATGAGGGGGGTCTATCTAAATATGGTCTGGCTGAGAAGTCTAGATCATAAAAAGGCCATTCTGTGGAGGGTGAAAACCCGTTATCTTGGCATCCCTCAAATACCTACTCCATCGTCCGTCTTTCCCAGAAAGCATGAAGGAGAGTGCAAGTGTGCACTACACCCGCTCTCAATGGGCCCCACGCGGACTTATGCCTCTATAAGGCGGAATTGACTAGAGTCGCCACCTAGTTTGACCTAAAGAACTAGGAAGGAAAGGGAAAGAGGGTTCTAAGAACCGTTAATTGACTCTGAGATTATTGCCTATGGATAGGACTTATCTGGTCAGATCAGTGATTCTATGGGTTCGCACTGGGTTACACCCTTAGAAGTGGCAATGACCACGACTTCGGATTGGTGCCCGAGGAAACCTCGGTCTCCAATTGTCGGATTGTCTTCTTTCAAAACCTTTTTAGAGAGATTCATTCAAAAGCCAAGGATAGGATTAGGACAGGAGGAGAGAAACGAGTGGATGAGGTGAGCTTTTCTGCCAAGCTAGCGCCAAGAAGAAGAATTGATGAATTCGAATGGGTATAGAATGAAAGATTGAGGAAAAGTCTGAGGTTGAGTGAATAGACAAGACTTGGAGTCTGATGGTTTGAAGCTTGTGGGAACCGAAGAAGGTTTAAATGTTTTGAGAGATATGAGAGCCACCTCAGAGGGGAAAAGGATTTTTGTTTAGAATGGGGTCGCACCCGGATGGGCTGCCTACGTACTCAACTTTCGTTGAGATCAGACCTTACGTAGTTCACGAACCTTTAGGATGGCTGGGCTTTTTGAGGTGATCGAGGGTTAGAAGTTGTTGTTTGGGGGGAGATAGTCGAGTGCAAAAGGGTATTTTGATTGATGGGGGTCGCACCCTGTGTGGGTTGCCTACGTACTCAACTCCCTGTTGAGATCAGACCTTACGTAGTTCAGTGCCTTTGGGGATTTGGGAGTTTTGGGGTTTTTGAAGGAATTAGGATTTTGACCTTTTGGGTCTTTGAGGGGTCAATGGGGTTTTGTGGCCATTTCGTGGGGCTTGATGGATTGTCGAGTTTGTTTTGGAGTTTGAGGTGCTTGACTCTGTGAGATATTCGAAATCCTAAAATGATGACGTCTGTGAGACGCTCGGTCTGTGAGTCATTTGGGGCTTGAAAGGGTTACCAAATTTCAAGGGGTTCGGCTTTTTGAGGAGCTGAGGGTTTTCGAGGTGTTTGAATTTGATGAGTCTATTGAGATGTTCGAATCTGTTGAATTGCGGAGACATTCGAGTCTGTTGAGCTGTTGAGACGGTAGAGTCTGTTGAGCTGCTGAGACGGTCGAGTCTGTTGAGCTGCTGAGACGGTCGAGTCTGTTGAGCTGCTGAGACGTTCGAGTCTGCTGAGCTATTGAGACGGTCGAGTCTGTTGAGCTGCTGAGACGGTCGAGTCTGTTGAGCTGCTGAGACGTTCGAGTCTGCTGAGCTATTGAGACGGTCGAGTCTGTTGAGCTGCTGAGACGGTCGAGTCTGTTGAGCTGCTGAGACGGTCGGAGATTCGAGATGCTTGACTTCAAGGAGATTGAAGTTTTCCGGAATTTGAGATTTATGATGTCTAGAAATATTCGGGATTGAAATGAAGTTGAATTGAATTGGGAATGAAAAGAATTTTGAATTGAATTGGATTGGAATCGAATTTGAATTGGAATTGAAGTTGAATTGGATTTGAAACTAAACCGGGATCGAATGGAGGTAATGAGCCGGATTTGGGCCTTGAAATGGGCCTCAAATTGGGCTTTGAAATGGGCCTTGAATGGACCTATGAATGAGCTGGATTTGGGGCTTAGAATTGGGCTTGGTTTGGCCTTTGAAATTGAGATTGGAAGATGATTTGAATCTATGAGACAATTGGAGTTTGGAAGGAGTTTGAGTTTGATCTTAGAACTTTTGGAAGCATTTCAAATGCTTTGTGAGGTTGAAGTGTGTCTAATGAGTGTATGAAGAGTGTTTAATGTTGAGTGCAAAGAGATTTGATTCCGAAGAATTCATGAAGGATATCTGGTTTTGGAGTATGAGAGGATTGATTTTGGAGAGCGTATGGTGAGTGAGTGTGAGAGGAATTGATTTTGGAGTGTGTTTGATGAGAGAGTGCGAGAGAGTCTGATTTCGAAGTGTGTTTGGTGTGAGACATGAGAGAGTTTGATTTTGAAGTGGAACTTGACTCATTGGATTTTTAAATTGATTTGGAAATGGATGGTTGATTGATTGTGCATTTTATTCTGACTTTAGAGGATGATTTGGAAAGTTTTAAGGGAAACGGGTATTCCTCACATGGACCGTGTCTAGGACCCGTATGCATTGAGGATACCCCAAACCTAGAGCTTTTCTAAAATGGGCAACCTAATTGGCTTGCTAGGGCCACCTGTTCCAGCCCGTTTGGCTGGTTATGGACTGAGCCTGAACAAAATTAGGTTTGGGCCAAGAGTTACATGGATCCAAACAGGATCAGTCCATACACTACAGAATCATACCATGACATGAATGATGATGAACAAATGATATGTAATTTCCAAGACTGTGAACAAATGTACATACGGACATGTATTTCAAAAGCTATCCGAATAAAACAAATATATGTAAGAAAAGAATTCAAAATCTATCTAAGTAATTACATACATGTGGACATGGATTTCAAAAACTTAATTTATGTACGTATGAGAAGAATTTCATGAAGTAGCACGAGAAATATATATATACAAGAATGAATCATCAAAGCTATCTAGGTAGCGAATCAGTATTATTCAAGGGTTGCTAATCAATTGTTAGTCTTATCCTATTTACTATCTTAATTAAAGGTTGTAAACGAAAGAATAATGTAACAGTTATGGGATGAAGTCACAAAAATGAATAAGTCACAACACTACAACCGAAAGTGAAAACAATAAACGAATTACAAATTGATACAAATATAAGTGAAAAGTTTAAATCTAAAGCTGCTATGGGGGGTCGCATCGACGCCGCCTCACTTGAGCTGAAAGGATCAGCAAGAAGTGCACCAACCGTTACACGTGTTTGAAGTGGAGACCTCGGTAGTCCAAGCCCAAAATCCCATTTTTAGTCTTATAGCAATTTCTCGTTCCACGAGCATTATGTACATGTCAAAGAACAAAGACAATGATATACAAGAGTAGTTAGTAATGAAATGTAAGAGGATTGGGGTGTGTGCAATGGGATCATACGGCCCCTCTCAATGGGAGGAAAGGGGGCAATCTAATCATGTCCTACACCCCAACCGAGAACATAGAAAAGAGTTTCAAACTGCCAACAAATGCTATGAATTGTCAAATAAATCAAACATTGGGGTTGCTACACAAATTAATTCGTCATCTTAGATTATGACTCAAACCGAAGTGCAGTATCAAAGAGATGAAGTTGTGAGTCATGTGGGATCATACCTAGAAGGGTTTATATCATTTCCCTTCTAAGATAAAGAATTAATAAGGACCATCCAGCCAATGAATGATTTATCTAAACGATTATAACATTTGGGCAACTATCATTCGAGTCATGTTCATATCCAAACGCAAAGGGACAACATCATGCTAGTTATCAAATCGGTTTCCAAACCAAATCAATGCGCAAGAGGCAATTAAGTATCGAAGGCAAGTAAATTATAGTAAAGGGGTGAAAGATTGAATTTCCAAACCCATAGAAGGTAAGCCCAAAGCGCAATTTCTATGATCCCAAGTCAAGCCGCAAGTCCAACAAGCGCAGCCCATATCCAATAGTGCTGTATCAGCATTCTTTCCAAGTTGAGGTCAATACGCAAAAGGGTAGTCCGCAACGTGAATCATAAACATATATCCAAGTCAGAAGTTCAGCCATCAATAATTTCAAACCGGGAGAACAGATAGCAAGCAGATGCCCACAAACACCATCAATCCACCAGATGTAAGGTCAATTTGCTTTAATCCAACGCCAAACTCCAAGTGAAATAGGCGTAGCCCAAGTTTTTATAAGTACCTCGGCAGAAACATGAAACCCGGTGTAAGAAGAAACATGAAACCGAGTGCAATTTGCAGATCGAATTTGAACAAACAATGCGAGAGGCAGTAAAAGTGGAACATGTACACGGCCAGAAGTGGGACAAAACGTGTGTAGGCCCCAAAACACCAAAAGGCTGAAAAAATGTTAGGGTCCGAAACAGGGTACACAAGTCTAGACACCCTGGCGAGGAGAAACTAAATCAGGGCCAAGTCTTCGCCAAAGCTAGGCCATAATCAACGACGTGGGCAACAGTAGCCCAATACCACTCTAGTCTCAAAGTCATTAACAGCCAAGATAATCAAATTAGCAGACAGTGGGACGAACATTTAACTGGTAACCTAGCTAAATCCAAATCGAAAATTGCAGGCACATAAAAGGGATTAAAATAGTGCCAGACCAGGAAAGCCCAACGCGAAGAAGATGTGTCACCGACATTACCTTATGATGAACATAAAATAAAGCAGATTGCAGTATAGCAGGCCAGGTAAGATACGAAATCAACATTCTGTCGAGTGAGGAGAAAAACCCCAAACGGGATTATTACCAACAACGAAGGGAAGCGCAGGACTCCATCTCGACCCACAATGGTGGCGGGAAGATGATGATGAAAAATTAACGCGACTGGGAAAAGGGTTCTTCACCACCCAAAATCAGAAAGTCCATCCCACGAATCGGAGAAGGCCGGTACTCCGATAGGGAGGCGATATCAATTTCTTGTCGCACGGCATGAACAACGCGGAGGATATCCACGTAGGTAGACGCAAAAGAAGAATCGTAAATGCCAACAGCCCAGAGAGAGAAGAAAAGTGCTAAAAACTCTTCGATAGCAATGGATAGAGGAGCGTTGGCGGTGATGATCGCCGGGACAAGGGGGAACAGAAGGATTGAAGATTTCAAGATGGAGAAGGACGACGCAAATTGATCTCATTGCCAGAACGTGAAGAGTTTGGTCGGGAGCAGACACAGGCGGACCGTTTGATTGTGTAGAGAAGGTGAAATGTCAAGGTGCATAGAGGTGACCATAGATTAGGGTTCTTTGCTGGAACAAATTGTTGAAGAAATTGAAGAGAGGGGGAGAGTCGGCTGGATCCTCTCCTTGTTCGTCAGTCGGGTTTCTCAAATTCACCGTGAATCCAAAGAGATGAAGGTGGCGGCTGGTGTGAGTCGGGAAAAAAAAACGTCGAGGCTGAGTGTTGACCATTTTTGGTTTTTTGAGAGAGATGAGAGATCGCCGACCAGGGTTTCAGATGAGTAAAAAAAAGACTGGAGAATCAGGGGCTAGCCAAGGAGGCGGGGTGAAGTAGATACCGAGAAGAAGGTAAGGAAGGGGGTCGGCTGCGGTATTCCTTTTGCTCGAAGAGAGGAGACGAAGGAGGGTGAGGATGAATAACAGATTTCAGAGATGAGGAAGATCACCGGCAGCCAATTCCCATGGAAGGGGTCCTCAGGTTTTGCGAGAGAGAAAGTCGAGAGGAATCGCCTGCTGCCCCTCGAGGAAAAAAAATTCTTTATATGGGCTAGGGTTTAGGAGATGAGTTAGGTTTTTAATGTGGGCTTGGGTTTGGGTTTGGGTTTGGGTTTTGGGCTCCTGGGCCTGATTGAAGAATGGGTTAAGATCAAGTTTTGGTTTGCGAAAAATAAAAAGGAAAAGGCTCACAACAATAGAGCTTCATATAAAAATGACGGAAAGAAAACAAAAGCTATAACTTGACTCGAGGAAAATCATCAAAAACGTTAATGTTTTTTTTTTGAAATGCTTTGAAAAAGATTATAAAATGATGGTTTCGTCTTAGCACGCACGCTAATATGTTTTGACAAAGAAAGGTGACGACCTCTCTTATTAGTTCAGAATTTGCTTTATGAGGTGAGAATTTTTGGTGTCTACAGATGGCTCCCCTTGATTCAATTCTGCAAGCCCTTGCAGAATTGGATCAAGGTTGACGGGGCGCCAAAAATTCTCACAACGGTTTATGGTGCATTGGGATGCGGCCGTGAGTGTATGAAGACGATTGAAAGTACGAGGACTTATGACGAGCCTCAGTTAGACCTCTTGATATCTAACCCTAGGACTTATGACGAGCCTAGGATACTAACAATCCGACTTGGTTTTAGGGTGCACGAGGGCTTAGGAGTGCCTCAACTAGACCTCTTGATATCCAGTCCTAGGGCTTATGACGGGCCTAGAATGCGATTGAAAGTACGAGGACTTAGGAGCGCCTCAACTAGACCTCTTGATATCTAGCTATAGGACTTATGACGAGCCTATAATACTTACAACCCGGTTTGATTTAAGGTGCACGAGGGCTTAGGAGTGCCTCAACTGGACCTCTGATATCCATCCTAGGGCTATGACGGGCCTAGAATACGATTGAGAGTACGAGGACTAGGAGTGCCTCAACTAGACCTCTTGATATCTAGCTATATGACTTATGACGAGCCTATAATACCAACCCCGATTTGATTTAAGGTGCACGAGGGCTTAGGAGTGGCCTCAACCGACCTCTTGATATCCAGTCCTAGGGCTTATGACGGCCTAGAATGCGATTGAAAGTACGAGGACTAGGAGTGCCTCAACTAGACCTCTTGATATCTAGCTATAGGACTTATACGAGCCCTATAATACCAACAACCCGATTTGATTTTAAGGTGCACAGGGCTTAGGAGTTCCTCAACCGGACCTCTTGATATCCAGTCCTAGGGCTTATGACGGGCCTAGAATGCGATTGAAGTACGAGGACTTAGGAGTGCCTCAACTAGACCTCTTGTATCTAGCTATAGGACTTATGATAGCCTATAATACTTTGAAAGAGTACCATAGTAGCGTAATAGCTTCCTAGCAGTGATTGAAACGATCTTGCGCTATTAACGTAATAGCTGCCTAGTGAAGGAAAAACGGCGGGACCACACTAGTAGCGTAATAGCTGCCTAGTAGTTATGAAATGAACGATCTCGCACTAGTAGCGTAATAGCTGCTAGTGGAGGAAAACGGCGGGCCCACACTAGTAGCGTAATAGCTGCTGCCTAGTAGGTTAAACTGAACGATCTCGCACTAGTAGCGTAATAGCTGCCTAGTGGAGGAAAAACGGCGGGGCCACACTAGTAGCGTAATCTGCCTAGTAGGTTATGAAATGAACGATCTCGCACTAGTAGCGTAATAGCTGCCTAGTGGAGGAAAAGATAGGGACCACACTAGTAGCGTAATAGCTGCCTAGCGGGTGGGTGTGAAACAATCTTGCACTAGTAGCGTAATAGCTGCCTAATGAAGGAAAAACGGCGGGACCCGCACTAGTAGCGTAATACTGCCTACGGGTTATGAAGTGAACGATCTCGCACTAGTAGCGTAATAGCTGTCTAGTGGAGGAAAAGATAGGGACCACACTAGTAGCGTAATAGCTGCCTAGCGGGTTATGAAGTGAACGATCTCGCACTAGTAGCGTAATAGCTGTCTAGTGGAGGAAAGATAGGGACCACACTAGTAGCGTATAGCTGCCTAGCGGTGGGTTGTGAATGCGCATTAGATTGTGAACGAACTTTGTGGGTATATGCAAATGATATGCGATGTGAGGTGATTAACCAATTTTAAATTGAATTAAACTCCCTGTTTGTGGATGTAGGTTTTTGTGTGAGCAGATGGCTCTAGAGTTACATCAAACTTCGGGAGGTGGCTCCAGTGATCCGGCATGGCTTCAAGGATCTGAGATGGCTCCGCAATGCGTTGACGCTCCGGTATGCGTTGATGGCTCCGATATGCGTTGATGGCTCCGGTGTACCAATGGTCTCGAGGTGGTTGGTGGGTTTTGAAACAGTTGGTGGATTTGGTTGTTTGAAGTAGTTCGATGGCTCCGGTTGGATTTATTGTGGTTTGATGAGGTTTTGATGTGGACTTTACTGTGGTGAATGGTTTTTCACGTGTGAATGGCTAAACACAATTGCATGACTTTATTGGAAGTTCCTGTCATCGTTCCAGGATTTCCATGGATGGCTCCGGGATGACCTTGTGCTGAATGCATGACGATGCTTTGGTTGGTTCACTTTAATGACACGGAGGGAAAAGGGAAGTTTTTGGCCTTTGTTGTGGTCGCACCCTGGCGGGCTGCCTACGTTACTCAATTCCATATTGAGATCAGACCATACTAGTTCGCTACTCTGTGGGCAAGACCCTGGTTACGAAATGGATTTGACGTGGCTCCCATATTGTTCTCGGACTTTTGGGATGACCCTGTGTAATTCCAAGGATGGTTTCATGTCATATGATGGCTCCCGTATGGCTCCAGCTTGGTTCTGGATATGGTGTTTGAGGCAAGCATGACACTTGATGGCTTCGGGATTGTCTTCGTACGGCTTTGGATGGCTTTAGTTTGATTCGATGTAGCTTGAGGGAGCCCAGGATGGCTTCGAGATGGTTCGATGTAGCTGATAATGGCCCGGGATGGCTCCAGTTGACATCCTTTGATCAAAACTATGCTTCACACAACTGCAACTGAAGCTGACTTTCAGCCAGACTAGATGGAGTTCTTACCATCGGTGTTGAAAATGAAGTGGTTTGATGCACGCAGTACTAAATGCTAGAAGAGACGCAATTTGAAGAGAAGGTACGATTCTGTCTCATTACTACGAGGTTTACAAATTAAGACATCTTCGGTTCGATCTTGATGATTGTTGAGCTTGAATGCATGAATCACTTTTTCTCTCATGGAGGGATGCGGGTCAATCTCTCGTGAGTATGGTCGTGTGTGCAAATGGTGTGATGATGCTCTCGACTCTCGGAGCAGTATTTCCTTAGAATTTCTTCGGAATCTGAACTTTCCGACCCTCAACAAATTTCTAACCTGCAAGGGTAGGCTGTTTATGATTTGGTGCTCAAATTGGAGATTCACTCGCACTCATAAGACCTCGTGGGTAAGGTCACACTCATTCGCTTCATGGTCCCTTTGGTATGACGACATGTTGATAACAAGTATGAAGCTTATGATTCATGTTCAGATCTGGTACTTTCAGTTAACGCTCATCGACTAACGAGTCAAAGGTCTTTATTGGGTTTGTAACGGGGCTGAGGGGTATGATGTATGTCACCAGACTGTGGGATTTATTTGGGAATTGTAAGCTTTGTGCAATAGAGGATATGTTTCGCCTTTGCCATGGGTGAATGACTAGACAGGTTTCGATAACCTTTTGGTTTCTGTTGGACATCATTGGTCCTTTGGATTTGGTTTTGCTCCTTCTTGCCTCTTCTGGTGTTCGATTTGAGCTTTCTTCTCATTTTGTTTTTTGAAATTGAATTTGGCTCATAAACTTTCTCAAGCGTTCTCAGCTTGTATTTTGGCTTTCAGCTTTGGAGTTGCATTGACTCATCGATCTCTTGAACATTTTGCTTGTTGTTTCCGTGAAAGATGGTGGGGGGAGGCCATGGCTCCGGTCTCCTTTGAAATCCTCTATTGCAAGGGCAAGTAAGTTATGTAGGTGGGTTGGCATGTTGGGAGTTCCTGAAGAAAGTTTTTCATGAAAGGCTCAGCAGGGCTCACTAAGGGATTATGTACAGGGTAGTCAAAGCTTTTTTTTGTTTTATGGAGGTTTTTATTCCTAAGTGCCTCGTCATTCTCATTAGTCAATGATTGTTTTCTTACTATTCTCTGATCTTTCATGATCACAGTTCGTATCATGTTTATCGACATTACTCTCACTATGATTGTGCCTCTCCATGTGCTGAGGATGCACATGTCGCTCGTGGTTTACCTCGATTGACTTCCCTCATCGCTCAGTGGAATGTCAAACGTTTACTTGAAATTCAAGGGAAAATACCGCTCTTCGCACACCACTCGCTTGATTTGTGGTGCTGATTTTGATTAGACCCGTGTTCATTGATGGGTCGAGAGTTAAGTGGTTTCAGGCATGCTGTTCAATCAATCTCTCAAGATTTTCCCCAAAGATGTCGTTTCGATATGAGTGTATGCAGTAATCTACCATGCAATGTGTTGTGGTAATATGGAATTACTATGTACATATGATGCATGAAATGCTGAAAATGGTGAATGGAGATGGCTGACTTTGAATTTTGACCAAATGTGTGTGGTTTTTTTTTTATGTTTTTCTTTTTGGATGCAATGCATGAGTGGTAAGGCTACACCAGTCTCTCGCTTGAGTCGATTCCAGTTGATGATCCATGAAGCTCATCCCGTCAATGTCGACCTGAAGATGGTCTAAATGCTAGGCACGATGTGAGAGAAACTGTTTCAAATGGTATTCGATGATGATTAGTCTCCTGGGGCTTTGGAATTTTAGGGAGTGACCACTCCCGCATAGTGATCCCGCGATATACTGACTGTATTTTTGGGATTTTTAAGGTATGATTTTTTTTGGATTTTTGGATGTATGCACTTTTTTTTTTTTTTTTGGGATTTTGGATGTATGCATTGTTTTGATTTTTGGATGTATACATTTTTTTGTACATGCTTTTTGTGTTGTTGGTCTCTATGTACACGGTATTCTGAATGGGAAATGCTTGAATCCCTGGTATTTCTCATTATCATTTCGAAGATCATGCTGTCCTCGTGGGCAAAGACAGTTACACCTGCAAAAACGGTCATAAAAAAAGAATCTGACAGATGCGAATGTTTAGTGCACTTGAAAAAACGGGATGAATGTTTGTGTGTGATTTGTTGAGAATGCAACATGTGATCATGAAACTTTTGTGAGATGGGTGTGATTCATGCATGATTAATGAATGTGAACTGACTGAAAATGGGAAGAATCAAATCGTATGTGCTAAAAGAAATCAAGTTTTAGAAAAACAGTTTTGAAAACACGTGTTTTCGAAGTGGTGGATTTTCTTAGTAGGAATTTTGACGCTCGGTCATTCGCAAATAAAATAGGGAGTGGGGAACCCTGTACACATTGATCTAAATAAATTCAAAGGGAATGTACAACCTATACACAAGTCTATTCAGAAATTGACAAGGGAGAAAAGAAGCTAGAGGAAAACCTATACATCAATTCTAAAAGTCATTAAATGGGGAGTTTGAGTTAAAACCTCTTCCGAATTCTTCTGCTTCGTCTTTGAATTCTGACTGGCAGCTCATTCATGTTTGGGCTACTGATTGGCCACTCATTCGTCTTCGGGATCTTGACCGGCTGCTCGCTCATCTTCGGCTCTTGCAGCGAAGCGGTCTTGTGATCAAACAAAACCAGTTGGTGTTCTTCTAACTCTCAAAAATTTTGAACTTGAACAATCGTTGTGGTCTTCATGTCGCTCGACTCGGGTTGGTGCACCCTGATTTTCGGTTCAGAATGCAGTTGTTGATCTTCATGCGCTCCATCTGCTCCGACGAGGGAAATAAGGGGCGTTTTTTGAGAAAGGAAAGGTGAATGATCGAGCACAAGTTCTTTGAAAATCCACCACTTATGTGAAAACATGACTAGTACGCTCCACGTAATGACCGCTGCTCTTGAAGGTGGGTTGAACTTCAAAAATAGCGGGTCGCAACATGGGGACTAAATCATTTATTTTGAAATACGTTTGTGAAAATAAACTTTGAAAACTGTTTTCAAAACTATTTTGAAGCAATGTTGGTGAAAAATGTTATTTGAAATTAGTTTGTAGAAAGTAGGCTTTTGAAATTGTTTTTGAAAATAGTTTTTGAAATAACATTTGTGAGAAGTAGTGTTTAAAAATCATTTGTAAACAGTAGATTTTTGAAATTTGGTCTTTGCAAACTATTTGACAAAGTTTATTTTCTGGAAGACTTTGATTGAAATCGATTTTGAAAACTGTTTTGGAAATAACAATTTTGAAAATCATTTTTTTTTTTTGGAAATCATTCGAGATGAACGACATTGAAGAGATTTCATTAGAGTGTTCAAACTGATTCATTTTCAAAATTTTGCTCATTTTTGAAACGTGATCACATAGATGTAAGCGCAAAATAAAAATCGTGGCTAATTTTATGTGGAGCTGAGTGTGAATGATTGGGATAATCACCTTCCAGGTCAATCAATGCTTCCATACCACCGGGGAACCGTCGTTCCTTCACTGTTCATCTCTCGGGATTTATCTCTGTTACGCCTTGTGGGGCACGTCATCAAGAAGTCCGGAGTGCTTAAGTTCGAAAGGTCAGGATACCCGAAGTGATATAGTCACACGAGCCACGGCCGGGGATTATCACAACATACTCACTTTTGGGAAACTTGGGGAAGTACTGCATGGGAACGGGTCTCCCCACGTCTGCACGATAAGGTGTGTCTAAAGTCCAAATTATTCGCTGACTACGCTTTGTCATGTATGGGTATCCGTAAATACGGGATCCGCTATGAATTTGTAGCGCGACATTGGGCTTTAAAGACACCCGTGGGCAGAGGAATCATGGAGAACTGAGCCCATGCAATCTTCAGGGTAAGGCAGAGGGTGGTCAGACAGGCAGGCATACAAGGGTGACTACCCATAAAACCCGTCCTAGACCTGGACAGGCAGCTGGACACTGAAGGCTCATGGCTCACTATATGCTGGCTTAGACTCGGGTAATGGAGGATATGTTTGGATCATGAGCTTCAAGGCGTAGGTCTTGGACCGTTACCTCGTGGGTTAACTCCTCTAGGAAGGACCCACTCATGGGGAATCAACCGTGGACCGGTTGGGATCCCGTGACTCGTGGACAAATCAGGTGACACAGAGGAATGCATGTCCTATGCTACCCGATGCAACAATGGGTTGACTCCTTCTAGGAAGGCCCCATTTAGAAAAATAAGCAATAAATATTATGTCATGCATGAAGAGCAGCAAACATAAGACAGTAAACACACAACAATATACACACAAGAGTGAAGCATGCAAATTAAAGCACACATATGGCACTCAAGGCCAATCTCGAACTCTGAACTCTCATCCTAACTATCCTCTCAGATCACACTCTAAGTGTGGAGCAGAGTAGTCCAAGTGGCTTTGAAATGAATCTCTTGAAGGTTTTAAAAGAAGTGGGGATCCCGACAATTTTGAGTTCAGTGTTCCTTGAGTTTGAGAAAAACTTACTCAAGTTTTCCCCAGCAGTCGCCATTCTGTGGAGGGTGATTTTTCAGTATGAGGGGGGTCTATCTAAATATGGTCTGGCTGAGAAGTCTAGATCCTAAAAAGGCCATTCTGTGGAGGGTGAAAACCCGTTATCTTGGCATCCCTCAAATACCTACTCCATCGTCCGTCTTTCCCAAAAAGCATGAAGGAGAGTGCAAGTGTGCACTACACCCGCTCTCAATGGGCCCCACGCGGACTTATGCCTCTATAAGGCGGAATTGACTAGAGTCGCCACCTAGTTTGACCTAAAGAACTAGGAAGGAAAGGGAAAGAGGGTTCTAAGAACCGTTAATTGACTCTGAGATTATTGCCTATGGATAGGACTTATCTGGTCAGATCAGTGATTCTATTGTGGGTTCGCACTGGGTTACACCCCTTAGAAGTGGCAATGACCACGACTTCGGATTGGTGCCCGAGGAAACCTCGGTCTCCAATTGTCGGGATTGTCTTCTTTCAAAACCTTTTTAGAGAGATTCATTCAAAAGCCAAGGATAGGATTAGGACAGGAGGAGAGAAAACGAGTGGATGAGGCGAGCTTTTCTGCCAAGCTAGCGCCAAGAAGAAGAATTGATGAATTCGAATGGGTATAGAATGAAAGATTGAGGAAAAGTCTGAGGTTGAGTGAATAGACAAGACTTGGAGTCTGATGGTTTGAAGCTTGTGGGAACTGAAGAAGGTTTAAATGTTTGAGAGATATGAGAGCCACCTCAGAGGGGAAAAGGATTTTTGTTTAGAATGGGGTCGCACCCTGGATGGGCTGCCTACGTACTCAACTTTCTGTTGAGATCAGACCTTACGTAGTTCACGAACCTTTAGGATGGCTGGGCTTTTTGAGGTGATCGAGGGTTAGAAGTTTGTTTGGAGGGGAGATCGAGTGCAAAAGGGTATTTTGATTGATGTGGGGTCGCACCCGTGTGGGTTGCCTACGTACTCAACTCCCTGTTGAGATCAGACCTTACGTAGTTCAGTGCCTTTGGGGATTTGGGAGTTTTGGGGTTTTTGAAGGAATTAGGATTTTGACCTTTTGGGTCTTTGAGGGGTCAATGGGGTTTTGTGGCCATTTCGTGGGGCTTGATGGATTGTCGAGTTTGTTTTGGAGTTTGAGGTGCTTGACTCTGTGAGATATTCGAAATCCTAAAATGATGACGTCTGTGAGACGCTCGGACTGTGAGTCATTTGGGGCTTGAAAGGGTTACCAAATTTCAAGGGGTTCGGCTTTTTGAGGAGCTGAGGGTTTTCGAGGTGTTTGAATTTGATGAGTCTATTGAGATGTTCGAATCTGTTGAATTGCGGAGACATTCGAGTCTGTTGAGCTGTTGAGACGGTAGAGTCTGTTGAGCTGAGACGGTCGAGTCTGTTGAGCTGCTGAGACGGTCGAGTCTGTTGAGCTGCTGAGACGTTCGAGTCTGCTGAGCTATTGAGACGGTCGAGTCTGTTGAGCTGCTGAGACGGTCGAGTCTGTTGAGCTGAGACGTTCGAGTCTGCTGAGCTATTGAGACGGTCGAGTCGTTGAGCTGCTGAGACGGTCGAGTCTGTTGAGCTGCTGAACGGTCGGAGATTCGAGATGCTTGACTTCAAGGAGATTGAAGTTTTCCGGAATTTGAGATTTATGATGTCTAGAATATTCGGGATTGAAATGAAGTTGAATTGAATTGGGAATGAAGAATTTTGAATTGAATTGGATTGGAATCGAATTTGAATTGGAATTGAAGTTGAATTGGATTTGAAACTAAACCGGGATCGAATGGAGGTATGAGCCGGATTTGGGCCTTGAAATGGGCCTCAAATTGGGCTTTGAAATGGGCCTTGAATGGACCTTATGAATGAGCTGGATTTGGGGCTTAGAATTGGGCTTGGTTTGGCCTTTGAAATTGAGATTGGAAGATGATTTGAATCTATGAGACAATTGGAGTTTGGAAGGAGTTTGAGTTTGATCTTAGAACTTTTGGAAGCATTTCAAATGCTTTGTGAGGTTGAAGTGTGTCTAATGAGTGTATGAAGAGTGTTTAATGTTGAGTGCAAAGAGATTTGATTCCGAAGAATTCATGAAGGATATCTGGTTTTGGAGTATGAGAGGATTGATTTTGGAGAGCGTATGGTGAGTGAGTGTGAGAGGAATTGATTTTGGAGTGTGTTTGATGAGAGAGTGCGAGAGTCTGATTTCGAAGTGTGTTTGGTGTGAGACATGAGAGAGTTTGATTTTGAAGTGGAACTTGACTCATTGGATTTTTAAATTGATTTGGAAATGGATGGTTGATTGATTGTGCATTTTATTCTGACTTTAGAGGATGATTTGGAAAGTTTTAAGGGAAACGGGTATTCCTCACATGGACCGTGTCTAGGACCCGTATGCATTGAGGATACCCCAAACCTAGAGCTTTTCTAAAATGGGCAACCTAATTGGCTTGCTAGGGCCACCTGTTCCAGCCCGTTTGGCTGGTTATGGACTGAGCCTGAACAAAATTAGGTTTGGGCCAAGAGTTACATGGATCCAAACAGGATCAGTCCATACACTACAGAATCATAGGCAATGAATGATGAACAAATGATATGTATAGATGAATTTCCAAGACTGTGAACAAATGTACATACGGACATGTATTTCAAAAGCTATCCGAATAAAACAAATATATGTAAGAAAAGAATTCAAAATCTATCTAAGTAATTACATACATGTGGACATGGATTTCAAAAACTTAATTTATGTACGTATGAGAAGAATTTCATGAAGTAGCACGAGAAATATATATATACAAGAATGAATCATCAAAGCTATCTAGGTAGCGAATCAGTATTATTCAAGGGTTGCTAATCAATTGTTAGTCTTATCCTATTTACTATCTTAATTAAAGGTTGTAAACGAAAGAATAATGTAACAGTTATGGGATGAAGTCACAAAAATGAATAAGTCACAACACTACAACCGAAAGTGAAAACAATAAACGAATTACAAATTGATACAAATATAAGTGAAAAGTTTAAATCTAAAGCTGCTATGGGGGTCGCATCGACGCCGCCTCACTTGAGCTGAAAGGATCAGCAAGAAGTGCACCAACCGTTACACGTGTTTGAAGTGGAGACCTCGGTAGTCCAAGCCCAAAATCCCATTTTTAGTCTTATAGCAATTTCTCGTTCCACGAGCATTATGTACATGTCAAAGAACAAGACAATGATATACAAGAGTAGTTAGTAATGAAATGTAAGAGGATTGGGGTGTGTGCAATGGGATCATACGGCCCCTCTCAATGGGAGGAAAGGGGGCAATCTAATCATGTCCTACACCCCAACCGAGAACATAGAAAAGAGTTTCAAACTGCCAACAAATGCTATGAATTGTCAAATAAATCAAACATTGGGGTCTACACAAATTAATTCGTCATCTTATTATGACTCAAACCGAAGTGCAGTATCAAAGATGAAGTTTGAGTCATGTGGGATCATACCTAGAAGGGTTATATCATTTCCCTTCTAAGATAAAGAATTAATAAGGACCATCCAGCCAATGAATGATTTATCTAAACGATTATAACATTTGGGCAACTATCATTCGAGTCATGTTCATATCCAAACGCAAAGGGACAACATCATGCTAGTTATCAAATCGGTTTCCAAACCAATCAATGCGCAAGAGGCAATTAAGTATCGAAGGCAAGTAAATTATAGTAAAGGGGTGAAAGATTGAATTTCCAAACCCATAGAAGGTAAGCCCAAAGCGCAATTTCTATGATCCCAAGTCAAGCCGCAAGTCCAACAAGCGCAGCCCATATCCAATAGTGCTGTATCAGCATTCTTTCCAAGTCGAGGTCAATACGCAAAAGGGTAGTCCGCAACGTGAATCATAAACATATATCCAAGTCAGAAGTTTAGCCATCAATAATTTCAAACCGGGAGAACAGATAGCAAGCAGATGCCCACAAACACCATCAATCCACCAGATGTAAGATCAATTTGCTTTAATCCAACGCCAAACTCCAAGTGAAATAGGCGTAGCCCAAGTTTTTATAAGTACCTCGGCAGAAACATGAAACCCAGTGTAAGTAGAAACATGAAACCGAGTGCAATTTGCAGATCGAATTTGAACAAACAATGCGAGAGGCAGTAAAAGTGGAACATGTACACGGCCAGAAGTGGGACAAAACGTGTGTAGGCCCCAAAACACCAAAAGGCTGAAAAAATGTTAGGGTCCGAAACAGGGTACACAAGTCTAGACACCTTGGCGAGGAGAAACTAAATCAGGGCCAAGTCTTCGCCAAAGCTAGGCCATAATCAACGACGTGGGCAACAGTAGCCCAATACCACTCTAGTCTCAAAGTCATTAACAGCCAAGATAATCAAATTAGCAGACAGTGGGACGAACATTTAACTGGTAACCTAGCTAAATCCAAATCGAAAATTGCAGGCACATAAAAGGGATTAAAATAGTGCCAGACCAGGAAAGCCCAACGCGAAGAAGATGTGTCACCGACATTACCTTATGATGAACATAAAATAAAGCAGATTGCAGTATAGCAGGCCCAGGTAAGATACGAAATCAACATTCTGTCGAGTGAGGAGAAAAACCCCAAACGGGATTATTACCAACAACGAAGGGAAGCGCAGGACTCCATCTCGACCCACAATGGTGGCGGGAAGATGATGATGAAAAATTAACGCGACTGGGAAAAGGGTTCTTCACCACCCAAAATCAGAAAGTCCATCCCACGAATCGGAGAAGGCCGGTACTCCGATAGGGAGGCGATATCAATTTCTTGTCGCACGGCATGAACAACGCGGAGGATATCCACGTAGGTAGACGCAAAAGAAGAATCGTAATGCCAACAGCCAGAGAGAGAAGAAAAGTGCTAAAAACTCTTCGATAGCAATGGATAGAGGAGCGTTGGCGGTGATGATCGCCGGGACAAGGGGGAACAGAAGGATTGAAGATTTCAAGATGGAGAAGGACGACGCAAATTGATCTCATTGCCAGAACGTGAAGAGTTTGGTCGGGAGCAGACACAGGCGGACCGTTTGATTGTGTAGAGAAGGTGAAATGTCAAGGTGCATAGAGGTGACCATAGATTAGGGTTCTTTGCTGGAACAAATTGTTGAAGAAATTGAAGAGAGGGGGAGAGTCGGCTGGATCCTCTCCTTGTTCGTCAGTCGGGTTTCTCAAATTCACCGTGAATCCAAAGAGATGAAGGTGGCGGCTGGTGTGAGTCGGGAAAAAAAACGTCGAGGCTGAGTGTTGACCATTTTTGGTTTTTTGAGAGAGATGAGAGATCGCCGACCAGGGTTTCAGATGAGTAAAAAAAAGACTGGAGAATCAGGGGCTAGCCAAGGAGGCGGGGTGAAGTAGATACCGAGAAGAAGGTAAGGAAGGGGTCGGCTGCGGTATTCCTTTTGCTCGAAGAGAGGAGACGAAGGAGGGTGAGGATGAATAACAGATTTCAGAGATGAGGAAGATCACCGGCAGCCAATTCCCATGGAAGGGGTCCTCAGGTTTTGCGAGAGAGAAAGTCGAGAGGAATCGCCTGCTGCCCCTCGAGGAAAAAAAATTCTTTATATGGGCTAGGGTTTAGGAGATGAGTTAGGTTTTTAATGTGGGCTTGGGTTTGGGTTTGGGTTTGGGTTTTGGGCTCCTGGGCCTGATTGAAGAATGGGTTAAGATCAAGTTTTGGTTTGCGAAAAATAAAAAGGAAAAGGCTCACAACAATAGAGCTTCATATAAAAATGACGGAAAGAAAACAAAAGCTATAACTTGACTCGAGGAAAATCATCAAACGTTAATTTTTTTTTTTTAATGCTTGAAAATTATAAAATGATGTTTTCGTCTTAGCACGCACGCTAATATGTTTTGACAAAGAAGGTGACGACCTCTCTTATTAGTTCAGAATTTGCTTTATGAGGTGAGAATTTTTGGTGTCTACAGAGGGCAGTGGCAATAAGTCCCCTTGGTGATCTAGTAGTTATCCCAGCACCCCAGCTGGTGGGCAGAGGCAAATAAGTCCCTATAGTATACCAGCAAGGCATTGGAATGGGTTTCGGTCCCGAGAACATCCGAACATCATTTTCATATCATCCGTATCATCTACATTTGCATCATTTTCATCATCTACATCTGCATCACTTTCATATCCTCTACATTTGCATCATCTTCATATCATCCCATCTACATTATCCAGGTGCGTCACAAGACCTGGCGACAGAAAAGTTGGCGAAGTGGATGGCAATAAATCCTCTTGTGTGATGTCACTTATTTTGGGATCAAACGAATGGTGGGCGATAGCAATAAGTCCCTAGGGTTTTTACCAGGAGTTTATCCCTACACCGGCTTGGGGGCAATGGTAATAAGTCCACAATGGGTCCAAGCCAAGAGCATTGGCACGGGTTTTCGGTCCCCAGAAGCATCCGAGAATCATCAGTATTCCTGCATCTACACATTATTTCATCTTTTAGGTTGTCAACGCCTTAGAATCGCTTGACATTACTTTATATTTTAGGTTGTCAACTCCTTAGAATCGCTTGACATTACTTCATCTTTTAGGTTTCAACGCCTTAGAATCGCTTGACATTCTTCATCATCTTTAGGTTGTCAACCCTTAGAATCGCATGACATTACTTCATTTTTTAGGTAGTCAACGCCTTAGAATCGCTTGACATCTTTTCATTCTCACACATAGGTAGTCAGCGCCTTAGAATAGCTCGACACTATCTGCATATAGGGTCTTTTAAGATCCAAAATTTTGGGGTATCACTCAGGCATCAACTAGACTTTTCATCTTCATTATAAAGCCTAGTTGATGGGGGGCAATCTGTTATACCCAAAATTTTAACCCCCTCGGAATAGTCTCTAAGGCATACGTGTTACAAAGGGCAAAATGGTCAAAATGCACCAATATATGATTTTCCAAGGACATTCTAGGAAATTTCTATTTTCATATGACTTGTTCACTATCTCCAAACACTTCCGAAATCGTAGTCATTATGAACGGTATTTCATGATTTTCTGATAATATTTATTCTGGAAATTTAGCTTTTAATTCATATTGTAAGCTAATTTCTTTAATAATTAACACATGAAATAGCCTCAAAATAGAAATAAAAAGGTCTCTAAAATTAAAATAAAATTGTCACATGGTTAGAATGACTACATACAGTCATAAACCTGAAATTATTTTATTTGGAACCTTAGCCCAAAATTTAAAGAGAAATTCAATCATTTTTACAATTTCTCTCTCCTCTGTAAAATACAGAAATCAAAACAAATATCATGAAATTTTAACACTAAAAGAGGATGATTTTTAGAGACGAATTCCGTTGGAATTTTGTTATTTAGATTTTCCAATATAAGTTATGAATTATGGAGATTCCATATTGTGAGATTTTTTCTAATCTGTTTTTATCGAAATAACCAGATTCCAACTCTCAAAATTTCTAAAAATCGTCTTTTATTTTTGGTTCAAATTTCAAAAATTTTATTGTCCTGTAACATGTTTTAAATAAATCAGATTCTCATAGAGCACAAAATCAGGATTTTAGATAAAAACATTTGTTCTATCAACATGGCCTTGCTTTTTCTATAAAAAGACCTTCCAAAAATGACCTAGGGCAGAGGAGAACACTTCCAAAGTCAGAAACACAGCCATAAACCTTCTCCCCACGTTTTTACACTTACAAGCCTCAAATCAATACCGACACTGCATAAATCACCCCGAAATCACCAAAAACTCATCCTTTCTTCTCCCATTGAACTTCCAAGCACCAAAACACCAAAAATACAGAACCAAAACATGGTTAACAGTCCAGGGAAGAAGGGGTCAGAAGCTGGTTTCGAACTCAAGCCATAACCGAATCCGACGAAGCCTCGAAGGGCTCCCGACGTGAAGGATCCTATCGAATTCGGAGATAAAATAGGTAGAAATATTGACCTTTTAACTCCCCATGAATTTTTTTAATCTTTTGCTAAAATTTGAGTTCAAACTGACTCTTTACGTTTCTGAATTGTCGTTTGTTTTCGTTTCTGTTCACTAACTTGTTCAATAAGTTTCGTCCTTAATTCATACTCAAATTGAAAACTTTTGATTACTAACATGTTTATAATCTTTCAGGCTACAACCCCATAAATTTGAGCCAAAAACACCATCGGGAACCACCAAAAAACCCCTGTCCGTGGGTGGTCCGTGACCTCGGACCTATGGTCCGAGACCACGGACACCCACGAACAACGGTGGGATTTTTAAACTTTAAAAAATTTAGGTTTTTCTAAATAATGTCCGGGCCCACGGACAGCCTGTCCGTGGCCCCGGACTTTTCAAAATGTCGTTTTCTCTTAAATTCGACTTTTCTGTATAACTTGATTAACCGGGGTCCGTGGTCTTGGACATTGGGTCTGTGGCTACGGACATAAATAAAATTTGACCTAATTCTGCCTCTGAAACCCTAGTTTAGATAATTTCACTTTTCACTTTAATTTTCTGTCAAAAAATGTTAAAAATACAAAAAAATCAAAAGTGCGCACTTAGGTTAAAATGACTTGTAATAAGCCATAATTAAACTAAGTAGAGGAAAAACGACTTCTAGGGGTAATGAAAGTAATTTGAACCCTAAATAAGTCGAATACTAAGCCCCCGAACCCGAACTCTACCTTCCCTAATTTACTCTAGGTTAAAATTAGGTGGCGACTCATAATAGGTTCCAGTGAGCTAGCTTAGGTTTTAATAATTATGGTTATATGACTTAGTTATTAAACTTAGGTTATAAGTGGACCTAATACCCGATTAGATCCTAATCTACTTTAATCAAATAGGATAGGGTTTAAAAATCAAGGGTCACAACTTCCCAGCTGGTAGATCTTCTATCCTACTCAGCTTTGAACCTGACCTCCTTCACTACGAAGAGGTTTTAAAAGTTGAGTTATGGACGACCGACTTAAAGGACATCCTGAAATCTGATTGGGTGCCTATCACAGTGGTGCACTCATTCATTCTATATGTATTAGTCTTTTTTTGTAATTAAGTTATAAATTGATACCCTGAAACAATGTTAATTATTATATCTTTTACTTTATGAACAGGTTTTTGCATAAAAAAATGTAAACTTTTTCACTTACCAAGTATGGATTTCTATGTCCTGAAAGAACGTTGTACACTCCTTTGAAGTGTGATGCAGACAATTGTAAGGGCTACTTGCAGCGTGCGATTAGTAACAGCATCAAAGCAAAAAAGAAATATCTCCTGCAACCCTATCATCAAAAGTAATAACTTTTATTTATCATTTTTTATTCCAATAAATATTGTAGTTGTTGATTTTGACATTATAATGACATGTTAGTGTTTTGGTATTACATAGTGCTCATTGGACCCTACTGGTGTTGTGTTTGGATCGTGCACGTATGCTATGATCCGCTTCGGCACTCGGTACCAAATAACATCATGATAAAGCTACAACTTAGCATGTAAGTACATTATGAACCACTTCTTTATGTATTTCAACTCTTTTAATTTAATTTTGTTGTGCATGGATAACCTATTTTTATTAATTTATTTATGATATGTGTAGTGTATATCAAAGTGTTATGATGTCAGAGCTTGGTGTAAGGATAAAAGATGCTATCCCCTAGACTGCAGTGAAGGTACATGCATCACTTACTTGTTTATTATTGATAGAACAAATGTCTTTTGTAATTAATCTTCTTTTTTCCGTGTTTAAGTGTCCACATTAACCCGGGGGTTTTGAGTGTGGGTATTATGTCATGAGGTATATGAATGACATAGTCACCCTTTTTGGTGATATGCAAGATCCGTTAGAACAAGTATGTCGACGTTATATATATTTTTTAATTTCTAATGTATTTGTTTAATGATTAACCAATTATTTGTCTTGTTTTGTTTTTCAAAGGTTTTCCCTAGTGTTGAAGAATACGACCGAGAAACGATCAATGGTGTGTTGGAGGATTAGGCGGAGTTCGTCTGCATGAATTTGGTTTGATTTTCACTTTTTTTTTTGAATTGTTATTTAGAACATTGTTTAGAATTTTATGGCTAGTTAGATTGTGAAAGATGACCGGTTTGAGTACAATAGTGAATATCTTGGTAGTTTTATATGTATATGGTCATATGTGACCATTTGAAATGTGTTGTATGGTCATTTGTGACCATTTGAAATGTGTTGTATGGTCATTTGTGACCATCT
Source organism: Limonium bicolor (assembly GCA_023374045.1). Taxonomy (NCBI): domain Eukaryota; kingdom Viridiplantae; phylum Streptophyta; class Magnoliopsida; order Caryophyllales; family Plumbaginaceae; genus Limonium; species Limonium bicolor. Next base: position 13,726,120 of record CM041782.1, on the reverse strand, counting down.
CATCACTATTTTGATTTTTTAACAATTCGCTTACAAAAAGTGATTGACACCCTCTGTAATGTGATGTAAAGAGATTTTTGGATATATCAGGATGTTGTTTTGATATATTTTACAGGTTTGTTGACATATGTGGGATTATAAACAAAAACCAAAAAAATATGGACATTTTCGGCGGTTCTTACTAGGAACGGCCAAAAATTGGTAAAATCATGGCAATTTTCGACGGTTTTTTCCTTAAGAACTGCCCAAAATTGCCATGATTTTACCAATTTTCGGCGGTTCCTAGTAAGAACTGCCTAAAATGTCCATTATTTTCGGCGGTGTTCTCCTTAGGAACCATCGAAAATGTCCAAATGTTTTACCTACAAAAGCTGTTATTTTCGACGGTGTTCACCTTAGGAACCGCCGAACAAGGTTCTCATTTTTGGTGGCTTCATAACCGCCGAAAATGTGGGAAGATCCTTCTTCGGCGGTGGAATTTTCGGCGATTTTAAACCGCCAAAAATGGCCTAAAAGAACAGCCAAAATGCCTCATTCTCTACTAGTGTGGCCTTTCATGGTGTCTTATTCCTTTCCTTGTACGAGCATTGATTCAAGCTCCATGAGTGTAGTTGGAACCTCTCCTTGGCTGTTGACCAAAAGCCCATTCTAGGGTTCCAAAGGTAATTCCTTAATTTTATTCTTTAAGTGACCTTCTTTGTATTCTAGATTAATTAATAAGCCTAAGAGTGTTGCTTAGTGCTTAATTCCTCCATTTAGGTGTTGGTCTAGAGCTTTGGCGATGGTATTGCCCCATGACCGGAAATGAGATGAAAAAGAGAAGAGGAGAAGATATAAGAAAACACTTAGGAGAACTAAGGTAAATGCTCTACCTTACAACTATGTTAATGTCCTTTGGGAAGTATACCTAGATGGGTATAATTGGGACTGAAAAATGAATGGAAAAAATGCAAGTTAATGGCATTGAGCTAGTGTGAATTTGATTGTTTAACTTATATTATTTAAGGGCCTAAGTGCCAAGCATTTAAAATTAGTGCATTATATTGTTGATTGGTGAAATCTGGATGGAATTATGTGCTGGTAAAATCCATTAAGGATTTGGTTAGTTTTGAATTGAGTTAGGTAAATGATATGAGCATTTGGGCATGCTAGAATTGTAGAGGAACTATGGCGAAATTTCTGTAGGAATCAAGTGGTTTAGGTGATGTTATAAGCTTGAAGAGCCTAAGGTTAACTAGGAGTTGATAGGGATTAATTTGGGTTGTTAATCACCTTGAAGTGTTGGTTGAATGATTGAATTGGATTGAGCAAAAATCTATAGCAAGTAAGATGTATGAATGTTTTGGATTTGCTAGAAATGGACTAGTGTGTATAATGAGGAAATTGAAGAGTATAATGTGCAGAGTAAGTGAAATGAGTTATAAAGGGGTTTGTATGACCAAGAGGTGTCAATATAGTGGAGCATACAAAATTGTAAGTGAAACAATTAAGCTAGTGCAGATTGTGAGCAATTGTGCAAGTGAGAAACTTAGAAACTAAGTGTAGTGTAAGAAATGAGAATGGAAATTTATGAAATTGCTCAAGAATTGAGTAGTAGGTTTGATAAATGACTTAGGAAGGTTTAATGTATGTTTATGGTGTTATAACATATTTGGAAACATGTGGGAAGGTTGGAAAAGAAATGGGCAAGAATTGAGGTTGGAATTGAAATAGAAACTATCAAATTTAGTAGCTTTTTAGCAGGGTCCGGGACCTAGTCCTTGGACAAGGACCCGGATTAAAAGTAGCCAAGAAAAATTCCTGGAACTGGTCCAGGGCTTAAGACCAGGACCATGTCCCGGACTAGAGTAAACATTTTACCGAGAGTTTTGTCCTGTGTTGGTCTGAGACTTAAGGGCCGGACCAAGTCCTGGACCACCCCTAAATTGTTACCGTGAGTGTATAAATGAGGTTAAATGATTGGGATTGATTAGGGATGGTATAAGATGACGATTAAGACTTGTTTGGTGACATGTAAATGTCATTTGAAGTGTAATCAAGTACTAGATTGAATGTGAGAGTTGTGAACTTAAGATCACATGAGTAAAGTTAAGATTAACAGGATAACGGGGTTGAATACGGGCGTATTAGTCGTTAAATTCCGTATTACCCTAACGTTAATAGAAACACTTGAAATGTTATCAGTGATTCAAGGATTTTCTGAGGAGCGTAAGACGGCACGCTAAAATGGTTCCATGGTGAATGGTATGGTTTTCTTGCAATCTGTGACCTACCAAGTTACACTTGGCTTGTGTGCTTCTTGTGTATGTATGCCGAATTAACAAGATAACAGCACGAAAACTTTTATCGCATTTGATATATATATATGTATATCTTGATGCTTGTTGTTTCTTTTGTGAGCTAACCGTCTGTACTTTGAATTTGTGATTTAAATTAGAATAGTTGATCAACTCCCGAAAATAAGAAAAACAACGGTTAGAGAATCAAAACGAAATAGTCCATGAACTGATTAATAGTGGAAAGAAAACATAAGAAACCTCTATTAAGAGAAAAATGACCGTTAAAACACTTGAACCCGTCAAAATAGTAAGACATGCGGGAATTAGTAAACTCCCTTTCTATGGTTAGTCGACCTCCTATATGAGGATTCGACCCAACATGAGAAAATGACCAAAACCTCTAAGTAATGGAAGTATAGGGGCGACCCTTATATTGGTGAATACAATGAATTAGGAAACTTCCTAAGATTGTGAGATGACATCAAGAGAGATGCTTCTGACTAATATATATGAGTATATATTATTACTAACCCTGAGTGTGGGTTAGGGGATTGTGAGTCACACGTGCAAGGAAGAGGAAATAATAGAGCGATTATTTTTGATTCCGTGGTCGAACTCCCTTGTCAGGTGTCGTGAGCCACATGGTGGTGCCCATTGGGGCCGTGAGCCACGTAGTGGCGCCCGTTGGAGTAAGACTGGTAGAGGTTATCCGTCTAAAGGGATAAGCTGGGTATTATGGTTTATGAGTGAAAGATGAACCAAGAGACTAGAGTATAAAAGCCCGGTGGTGAGATCTGTATGTGTCTCTGCCCGGAGGCCTGAAAGGCTTAACTTCAAAACTATTCAAGAGAAGAATAATTGAGAAAACTAGATCGAGACCGAGAGTGTCTATAGATCTAAGAGAACAAGTAAAACTATCCGATTAAGATGGATAAGTATGTGATTGATGGATAATGAGAATGAGGCGTTATTTAGGTAGAAACCCTCAATGCCTAAAGAACAAGGTAATGCAAACTAACAAACTTAATTTGTTAGTCTTGTTGATTGTATTCCATGGTTTGAATACTTGTTGAATGCGAGCATGTTGTGTGTTTACAGCATTTCATGTTTTGATTCAAACAAAATCAATAGCATGCTTAGACGACAATTAGTTGGGTGTGGCCCGGTAGTAGCGGGTTGCATGACTACCATACCAGCAAAGGTGCTGAGCTCCTTTGTGGCCACCCATTATTTTTCAGGTACAAGGGAGACAATTACCGTTCGAGAGTAGGGCAGGGACTTCTGCTATGCATGGATAGTTTATTTTAAATTTGCTAATGTATGTATTAATAGAGTAAGACTGAAATTGTTATCGGCAAACAGAATGTATTAGACTCGGTATAGTCTGGATGTATATGACTCGGTTAGAAATGGTATGAGGATTGTATTGTATAAGTACTCTGGAATTCCGGTCCATCTGACCGTTACTGTATTTGAATTAGGCCTTGTTAATCACGTGGGTGGCTAACGACATTGTATCACCCACGTTGTATTAGGATTTCCGTTGCGAATGTAATGATGAATGAGACAGTTTAAGAGATAGTGATGTGAATAGCGGTAGGGGTGTTACGGAAATGATCCATGATTTCTTGAAATCTGAGATAACCAAGAACAAGGCCAAAGAGCTGATAAACAGTTTCAAAGGCCCAACTACGACTGAAAAGAAGAGTAGCCCAAGAGGAAATGTCATGACCGGGAGTTCATCCAGTGGAGGATCGAGATACAAGCCATACTACAACGTTCCTACTGCTACCTCCTCTCAGGCATCGCATTATCAAAATGCAAGGGTCATTCATATCGACCCGGGGAAGTACGCGGCTGCTATAAAGGAATGTCTTCTCCCTCCCCCTAGGAAGCCCCAGCCGGGAGAGGTTCCAGTAGCGTTTTGCGAGTATCATGGGCACCAAAATCACAGAACCGTCAATTATGCCACCCTTGCCAAGGAACTCAGGACCATAGAAGAAAACAAAAAGAAAGGCAAGCAACCGGCTGGACAACAGAGGTAGTACAACAACCAACACTCATGGGCCCGACAAGAAGAGGAATTTCATCCTGAGCTAGACCACAGTAAATCCATTAGGATGATTACAGTCTGTAGGAAAAGGAGTAGAATTTCTCTTGTAACTGAAAATCATGAGACTTTTTCTTTACCAAGAAATTAAAAGAAAAAGAGAAACAAAGTCGCTTGTTATTATCCTTTTATACTTTTTTCATCCCCCCATACCTGAAAAATTTCTAAAAAAGAAACTTGAAGAAACTTATAAAAACATCTCCTTAGTAAATTTACAAGTGTCTTTTCAGAATTAGGATCGTTAACTCCAAACGAGAGAAAAAGACACATCCATGAAGTGCACCAAGAACTCCCCGAAAGAAAGATGGCTAAGCAAGAAAAGCTTCCTCCGATTTACTTCACTAAAGAGGATGAAGATGGAGTATTATATCCTCACAATTATCCACTAGTCATTAGAGAGCAAGTAAATGACCGAATGATGGAAGGCATTTTGATTGATAGCGGGGCAGGGGCAAATGTAATCTCGGCAAAAGTAGTCAAAAAGCTTGAAAATGCCTAAAAATGAGATCAAACCTTATTCAGCGGTTCTAGGAGGCTTCATAGGAGGAATCTCTGCCAAATCCTCAGGAAGTGTTGACTTCACTATTACTCTAGGCCAAGGAGATGAAAGACGCACAGAGAGATGGATATACTTTATCATGTCTGATTTCTCTGGTATAACATGTATCTGGGCCAGCCAGGGATTAATGTTTTCTAAGCCATATGCAGTATTCATCATTTGAAGATGAAGTACCTGACCAGATCAGGCAAACTGGTGACCATAAGAGGAAGTAAAAAAATGACCCAGGTTTGTGAAGTCAGCATCATGGAGGGTCTGCCAGAGGGGGAACTAGTCAAAACTGTTGGATCAGACAAAATATTCAAGGGGAAATGGCCTCTTTCCCCTAGGCTGGGTGGAAAGACAGAGAGCTATGAGGCCCCCAGTGATGTCCTGAGCGAGGTACATCTGACCCTTCTAAATTCTTTAAGATTGGAAATGCACTTAACAGTGAATTACAGACTCATCTAATGAGGTTCTTGGAAAAAAGAAGGATAACGTTCGCTTGGAGCGCAGAAGAAATGCCTAGAATAGACCCAAACGTTATCTAGCATAATCTCCATGTGGATCCCAAACACCCAGTCATCAAGCAGAAAAGAAGGGTGGTTGGAGAAGAAAGGGACATAGCTGCCCGGGTGGAAGTTCAGAAGTTACTCAAAGTAGGATTCATCGGAGAGGCGTCGTACCCCAAATAGCTGGCTAATGTCGTTATGGTAAAAAAATCAAATGAAAAGTGGAGAATGTGCGTGAATTTTACGAATCTAAATAAATCATGCCCAAAATATTTTTACCCGCTACCATCAATAGATTGATTGGTCATCTCAACTGCTCAAAGCTCCATGTAATGTGTTTTGGATGCATTTTTAGGATATAATCAAATAAAAATGAATGAAAAAGATTCAGAGAAAACTTCTTTCATTACTTCAGCAGGAACATTCTGTTACAAGGTAATGCCTTTTGGTTTGAAGAACGTAGGGGCAACTTTTCAGAGAATGACTGATAAAGTTTTCAAAGAACAACTCTCCCGCAGCATAGAAGCTTACGTTGATGACGCCGTAAGGAGCACCTCAAACGAACAACACATGAAAGGCCTGGAGGAAACATTCAACACACTAGACAAATACCAAATTAAGTTGAATCCAGAGAAATACGTGTTTGGGGTAACAAAGGGAAAATTCCTCGGCTTCATCGTTGGACAACGAGGAATTGAGGTAGACCCGGGAAAGAGCCAAGCTATTCTTGATCTTTATCCTCTGAAAAACATCAAAGATGTACAAGCCTTAAATGGAAGGCTCACGACCCTGAGCAGATTCTGCTCGAAGCTCCAAAAAAAGTCAATCCCGGTTTTTAATATTTTAAGAAAGAACAGTGAGGTTCAGTGGGGACAGGAATGCGTTAAAGCCTGTGACAAAATCAAGGAAATGCTCCGGGAGCTACCCAAGCTAGGCGTCCCTGCGCCCGGCCAAGATCTTTTTCTCTATCAGTCCACTTCTGATTGGGCGGTAGCAGCGGTTCAAATAACGGAAAAGGAGAGGAAGGAAATTCCCGTTTATTACCCAGGAAAAATTTTAAAATCAAGAGAGGAGTGTTATACCAATATTGAGAAGATTATGTTCACCTTGGTAGTTGCGCCTTGAAAACTGCGCCCTTACTTCCAGTTACACCGGATCTTCCTAAGGACAAATTGACTGTTAAAACAAATAGCCAACAATCCAAATGTGTCCGGGCGTATGTTGAGTTGGACAGTTGAACTCATTCAGTATGAAATTCGTTTTCTACATCGGACAACAATTAAGGCACAAGCCCTGGCAGATTTTATAACTGAAACAAGCTTCGACAAGAAGAAAAGAGGTCTCTTAATCCTTTTGTTGTTCTATTTGATGGATCCCGGTGTAAAACAGGAGCAGGCGCCGATACTGTGGTCCAAACCCCGGATGGACGGGACCTTAACTATGCCTTCCGGCTGGAATTCGAGGTAACTAACAACGAAGCAGAGTACGAGGCTCTCATCCAAGGGTTGGAGGTCGCCATTCCCCTAGAGGCAACAGGTTTCAAAACAAAAAAAATATACATACCTTTTAGTTAATTTCAAAATAAGTTCCCTCTTGATAAGGGAGGGAAAACTCACTATCTTAAGATTTATGCAGACTTAGAAGTATACTCGGACTCTTTGTGGTGGCAAGGAAAAATAATAACATTTATTAAGTGAAAGAGGAAAAGATTTGGAAATACTTGCTTAAAGTCTAGGAGGTAAAAGCAAAGTTCTTGAAGTGTAAGTTAAAGCATCTTCCTCATACCAAAAACGTTGAGGCGGATACGTCAGCAAAATTGGCAAGCATGGTCTAGAGGGTCCCAGACAAAGTATGGTTGGAGGTCAAAACTAACTTAAGCCTTGATGAAACTCAAGTACTCATCATCGAGTCACCTACATCAAGGGAATCATGGATGACCTCAGTCATCGAGTACATACTTGAAGGAAAATTGCCCCCGAATGAAAAAAAAAAGTAAACCAGTAAGGAGAAGGGTCGTATCCTTTTTCTTTGAGGATGCTTAGCTTTACAAATGGTCATTTGTAAGGCCCACACTCAAATGCATCACCACAGAGGATGGAAACAAACTCATATAAGAGATACACTGAGGTATTTATGGAAATCACCATGGAGAAAGAGCTACAACTCATAAAATTATGAGGCTCGGCTACTTTTGGCCGAAAATGAAAGAACATTGCAAAGAATACATACAAAAATGTACCAAGTGTCAGGAACACAGGACCAAATACATAATCCTCCTGCCCTGCAAAAAGCCATTTTATCCCCTATCCCCTTCGCCATGTGGGGATTTGATATTGTCGGTCCCTTCCCAGAAAGCATCTCCGGGGAGGTTCAAGTTCATATAGGTGGTCGTTGATTACTTTGCGAAATGGGTAGAAGCTATGCCAACCATATCCATCATCGCCAAAATATCATAGGAGTTTATTTAGAAATATGTGGTATGCAGATTTGGTCTTCCAAAGGTACTAATAACAGACAACTGAGCCTAGTTTAACAGCGCTAGCTTTCGAATGTTTTGTGAAGAATGGAAAATCGACTTAAGATTCGCTTCAGTGGCATACCCGCAAGCGAACGGTCAGGTTGAGAATGTAAATGACCAGATTGTCAAGGCATTAAAAAAGAAATTAGATGATAAAAAAGGGAGGTTGGCGGAAGTATTGCCTCAGGTCATTTGGTCCTATCGAACAACAGAAAAAGGACCCATAGGAGAAACACCTTCCAGATTAACCTACGGTCTAGAAGCGGTTATTCCGGCTAAGATAATCATCCCATCAATTCAATGGGAATCATGTGATGAGCGACATAACAATGCGGGGATATAGGACCACCTCGATTGACTTGAAGAAGTAAGGGTTACGGATGAATTGAGAATGACTAAAGACAAATACAAAGTTGAAAAATACTTCAACTGCAGGACAAGAGAACGAAGTTTCGTCCCGGGGGAACTTGTTCTTCAAGAAGTCAAGCAACCAAAGAAACTCGTTCCTTAAAGCGAAGGCCCATTTATCATCCATCAAAAGACCGGGCAGGTTTCATTCTGCTTAATGAATGGAGGGATATGAGTTGCCGCATTCTTGGCACGCGGAGTTTTTAAAGAAATTCTATGTATAAAGCATCTTGATTACATCAATAAAAGAGAAGTCATTTTTTGAAAAATCGAAAGTAACATCCGGCCAATATGCCACGGGCTATAATGCCTTGAAAGTAACACCCGGTCAGTGTGCCATAGGCTATCACGCCTTGAAAAGCAAAACGCCTTGGTTTGGGATGTCCCACCCGGCCAACATGGCACTTAAAAAAGAACCCATCTCTGGATCCCTGAGGAGCTTTGGTCGCCTGTAATGGGTGAGTCATTAGGTGTGGGACGTCACACCGTACCTCAATCAAATACCTCTTAAAAAGAAACACTTTATAAGGGTATGATCACACACACACACACACACACACACACACACACACACAACACCACACACACACACACACACACACACCCACACACACACACACACACACACACACACACACACACACACACACACACACACACACAACACACACACACACACACACACACACACACACACACACACACACACACACACACACACACACACACACACACACACACACACACAACACACACAACACACACACACACACCCACACACACACACACACACACACACACACACACACAAACACACACACACACACACACACACACACACACACACACACACACACACACAAACACACACACACACACACACACACACACACACACACACACACACACACACACACACACACACACACACACACACACACACACACACACACACACACACACACACACACACACACATATATATATATATATATAGATATAGATATAACGCCCAGTCAATTTGCCACGGGCCATCGTGCCTTAAAAAAACAGCACCCGAGACTATCATGACCGGTCGCTGTTTTATATAAACTAAGATAAAGCTGTTGGAAAACCGGTTTCTCCATGAAATTCCAATAGTAAAAGACATAAAGGCTCAACAAAAAGTGAAATAAAAAAACAAGAAATGTTCATTCATTCATCTTTTCTCAAATATTATAAAAAATCCCAAAGATAACGCTTGTAAAGGTGAAGTAAAATTTCAAAAAGAAAAGAGTCCTATCTAAGCATCCTCTATAGTTGTTTCATCTGCAGGGATGATCAAGGATGACCTCTTTCTCCTTCGAAGTTTCCTCTCCTTCACAACCGACCTTTTTTATAGACAACCTTCCTTCGGGGTTAAAATCACTCTCCATAGACGTAGATTTTTTAGAAAAATAATGGAAGCCCTTGCCAAGATGAAGACCGACACTCTCTGGAGGTAGAGAGGAAGCCTGAACAGGTGCAAAACACGTCTTGCTTGGTGGACGCCTGAATTTCTTAAACTCTTCAAAGAACCGAGTCTTCTTCGTAATTTCCTTGAATTCCAACTCATTATACAAGTTGTCATCCAGGACCTCACCTTTGTCCATGAAGTACCTTGATATAACCAGGCGGCATGTGCAAGTAACCTTTCCGCATTGAGAAGCAAAGGATTCCTTTAAGAAAGAGATCATAGTACTCTGTCTTTGGAATCCTCTTGACTCTGGCAGGAAAAGGCCAAGTGTTTGAAGACCTGGCCTTCAAGAGTTTGGACCAAGGCTCGGTCTGGTCGCGGCTCGAATTGGCAGCAATCAGTTGTTCATTGAGGTTGTCAACCTGATGGTTTAGTCTCAACATGCTTCAAAAGTCCTTCAGAGTTTGGTCTAGCAAGGAAAACAGAAAGAAAAAAGATAAGTAATTAACAGAAAGAAAAAAAGTATGCTCAAAATAAATAGCGTACCAAAAAGAGGAAATACCTTTTGCTTGTCAGTTTTAAGTTTTCAAATTGTAGAAGAGACAAGGACTTTTCCATAGTCTTTAACTTTTCCTCAAGGATGGCTTTCTCCTTCTCAAGATTAGCATTATGATAAGCAAGAGCGTTCTTCTCCCTCTCTAGCTCAGTGCTACCCTGGATGAGGGCCGCCTTCTCTTATTCAAAATAAATTTTGGACTGATCTTCAAGAGCAGCCTTTTCATCAGAAAGAGCGCCGAGTTCTTGAATCAACCTTGCCTTGTCCTCAACAAGAGCAGCATTCTCTCGAGCAAGTGCAGTTTTCTCCTCATCTAGAGTGGCATGTTCTTTTTAAAAGGTAAGCTTCCACTCCATAAGTGCAGATTTATCATTCAGATGCCCGGTCACCTCCTGCTTATGGGCGGATTGAGCCTGCCTCAACAACACTTCCAAATCATAAAGGCCCGGGAACAATTACTCATTTCTTGAACGAAACAATCTCGTACCTTTTTCAAAGAAGTCATATCAGTTTCCAAAGGGAGAAGATGACTTCGTGAAGAAGCAACTTCGCCTCTCAGCTTGGTCAACTGTGCCTCATAATCGTCTCCCTGACAAGTACACTCCAACCGGGATATCTGAAGATCCCGGTTCAAAGCCTCCATTCTGCGCTTTACTTAAGTGGTGATCTCATCATTGATAGTATCAATGTTTGTATTATGGGAATATCGGGCGCACTCTAGCTCCTCCCAGGCGTTATTTGCCTGACACTTGTCATATCGAAGTTTGGACTGCAAGCTTTCTGTGTGCACCTCCACACTTTACGTGAAAGCCATTGTCTGAAAACAGAAGAGACACATGAGTGCAAAATCTCAAAAGAAAAGAGAGAAAACAATAAGTAACAGTGAAAGGCGCGAACCTGGAAGAACCCCTACCACAAGTAGTCAAGGGACTGATCAAGCGGTATGGAGTGGCGCATAATGGCATCTACCCCGCCTTCGCCGAATCTCAATTTCTCCTTGGTAGTTGTATTATTTCTGTAACACCCCTCGATAAACACGTAATAATCCCTCACGTAGCATAATTAAAGACGTCTTACAGCGGAAGAATAAACAACATTAACTTTAACACGGGTGTCACCTGCCATTACTCGCCCATGCAAGTAATGAGGCGAAAACTAAATCCAACAACCAAAATGAACAGCACTACCATACCGCTGTGACAACGAGATAAATCCTATACATCATACTAAGTCCAAAAAATAACCGTCGACAAGTGAGCATCTACCCAATCCCGTACTTCGGCTTTGACGATGATCAGCAACCTACAACAAGCCATAAAGGCTTAGCGATAAACGCTAAGTATGCGGGCCTGGACCCTATTGGTCACTTATCATTTTAGCTATCTTGATATTAGATTGATTTCATGCTTTACCAGTTTACAGATATAATAAATACTAATAATCATGCATAACACACAGTCGTCCATCCATTCCAAATAGACATTTATATTTCACAAACAACAGTCGCATGAACAAACGTATCAAATAATTACAGTACTGTATAATCGCCTTAGCGAACGGTTTCCATATTTAATATTATTTGGCCTTCAAGGCCCCATTCATCCAAACCATGTTTAATTATTTACCAGTTGGGCGTCATGTTGGGACAACCCGGTTAACCTTACCAATGGACAGTAATCCTCCGTACACACAAGGTGCTCATTTCGCCAGAGGTCCAGAGGCCCGTGGCTATTCACTTTGCCTCGTAAGACGTCCATATAAAGGCCGTAGCCGTGTACCAACAGGAGGTACCATCTGACCCACGATCCAATTAGGGCTCGTTGGGAAATTTCCTGGAGCGGAACCCGATCGGGTACCCCCTCAGTGATCACAAATACGCAACCAGGTAGTTCGTAAACTACCAGGTTTCCTCCCCTCATCTCATACCAATTCTCTCATACGATTAAGATAAACTCTTAGTTTTATGGATAATACAATTTATTAATTTGTTGCCCAATAGGTCTCATGCATACCTAGAAGTAATCTAGGTTATATTCATGTTCGAGATCCATGCTCTAGAGACCAACGTTGTCGTATCCCGTACCTAAGTGTTTTACTTAGGTTATTATATACTTAATATTAATATTAAGAGTATTATATTAAGTAACCATCGTGTCATCACATTAAATGCATATGTATGTTTATATAAGTCGATCTATAGTCAACGTAGTGTTAGTCCCGTAGGACGCTCGCGCATAATTAAATAACGCAATAACACACATCATCACATACACATAAACACATACATAACATACAAGTTATCAAACAAATCCGGGCCCTTCCTCAGGTTAACCCGGATCAAACCCTTCTTCACATACCGTACACCTTGGACAAAGGATGCGTGGTGTAGTCCACTAAGCTTGTCGAGCGCACACTTCTGAAATGTGATCTTGATTTAGCAAGGTTAAGGCCTTGTTTGGCCATGGCACCTTAGGGAAAACTTCTCCACAGCTTGATTTACTTGTCTTAGAAATGTAAGGGTACAAGGCTTTTTACGCCTCCAAACAAAACTAGTCAAGATGTGGTCTTTGGCTTAGATCTAGCTCCTCCTTCAAGATGTGGGTTTCTCCACTGATTTTATATGAAGAGAAGAAGATAAGGAGCTAGGAAAACTAAGGAATACCACCGGAAATGAAGAGGAAGAAGAGATATGTGCTTAAAGCACATTTTTACCTTAAATGGTCAAGCTTAGAACTTCCCTCCTTCTTCCCTTGCTACATCTGAAAATCCCCCTTCTTTTAACCTCCAAATCACACTACATTCATGGATGGAAATGGCTGGAGCTTAGCTCAATGGAAAGTGGAAATAAAGATGAAGAAAATGGACATTTTCACGCCTTAGAAGCTTACCTAGAGCAAGAGCTCACACCAACTGAGTTTGGTGTCTCCTTATGGTCAAGGAGAAGCCAAGGAGAGCATTTGGCTGGTGAGTTCACGGCTGGAAGAGGTAATGGGAGGTAAGTAATCAATTTATGCCTTTAATGTCAATTTACTCTTACTTTAAGTTTGTAATGCTTTGGTGACTCATTCGTAGTTATTTTAGGTTGCTAAATGGATGAGGATGGAGCCTCTAGGCAAGCGGTAATGATGGAGCATGGTAAGCGATGGGTCTTGTTTAATTAATGTCATTAGAGAAGTTTATTATTACTTTAACAAAGTAGAAAAGTGAGTCACCTTCATGTGCTTGGAATTGGCCATAAATCAAGGGAGAGCAGCCTCTTAAATCGGCAATGCCACATGGGTGGTCAAGTGGGTAGACAAGCTTAATTGATTAATATGCTAAAAGTATACCTAAATTTACTTTAGTAAAGTAAAATTAGTGAGCCATATTTAATAGCACATGGGAACAGCTGGTGGCTTGGTTAATAGCCTTAATAAATCGGCTATGGAGGGTCCATTTCGTGGTCAATGGTCAACATTGACCAATTTAGTCAAAGGAGACTTAATTTTACATTATTTTATTATTATATTAATATTTTAATGTAAAAATTTTAAATCTCTTGATTTAGAGTTACCAATGTGATATTATGAGTAAATATATTTATTAGAGTATTTATAGGTGTTTCAGTGGGTTATATAGACCCAAAACACATTTTGGAGACATTCCCGGGACTTTTGGGACTTTTTGTGCCTTAAGCGTTTCTCCCGGGCACTTGTGTACTCTTGTAAATCTAACTTGAGCATTCTCATAAAATGTAATTAATGGTGGTAGGAACTCTAAGAATGATTTATTTAGGGTTTCGTGCCACTTCGGCATTCTTGGGCCTTTTCTAGGGTTTATGGGGCCCGCAAGGGTTCCTCGAGGCACTTTTCGTTTAATTGAAAATTTACTCCCAGCCTTTTGTTTTAAATGATATATCATGATCATTAGTTGATTTTGTATGATTTTTATAGCTTGTATAACTTGGTTACCCCAAGGTCCGGCTTAACGCACGTTTTTGACCTTAAGGAGTTTAGGTGTGTTTTTAACGCCTAAGTGTTTCTGTGCTTTCTTATGGTTTCATAATCCCTAAAATAACCTTTAATTCCCATTATTTAATTATTTAATGGTTAGGGGTATTTCAATCTACCCCCTTAAAAAGACTTCGTCCCGAAGTCGCTTTACTTAAATAGGTGTATTAATAACTACCCATATAACCCATAATGTATATCTGTGTGATATATCATTTACACATAACATATCGTGCTTATATTGCACGTAGCCATCATTTTTGGCGTTAGTTCAATCATATATGGATATAGGCGATCCATCAGCGCCATAATTCCTATTAGTTCTACCAACCCTGACAACCTCCTCGAGGTGTCCACACCATACCATCGTTCCATATTCCATATCTAATGATTCATTTTGTATCTAGGCGATACCACATGTAATCAATATACCAATTAATACAAATATATATATCACAAGTGTCATAAAAGGTATTACACACATGGGTGTATACATATCATTCCAACAGGTATCTCACAGGATACACATACATATAGGTGCACCCTACACACAACCAAATCAACAACGTATGCCCCGCGTACCAACCAACACACAAACCAACATCGTATGCCCCGCATACCAACAATTCAATGTAGCCCCGCATACGAACAAACAAACACAAACATTGTATGCCCCGCATACCACCAATTCAATGTATGCCCGCATACGAACAAACAAGCAAACCAACTAGTATGCCCCACATACCAACAAACTACTGTATGCCCCGCATACGAAACAACAAAACTTAGTGCACACATGTACACAACCAGGAGGCTCTACCCCCCCTTAAAAAGGGTACGCCCTCGTACCCCACAAGTATACAACACCACTCAAAAAGGAGCGCTGGATTACTTGGCTCTCATAGAGTTCTCCAACTCTCGTGTGGCATCTTCCACCTTTTGAGTGGATTATCCTCAAATCAGAGAGACGAGTATGACTCTAGCCTCTCTGGGCTCCACAATACATAAAGGGTGAGGCACTCAACTATTGTGCTCCTCTCGAATTCTTTTTTAATGGGCCCACTCGCTCCGTACTGAGGTGCAGACCCATGAACATAGGCTCAGTTTGTCCCTTTCTATTGTCGTACTTTCTGTCGTTTAGATTACTAGCGCACATGCGTGTATCTTCTCTTATGATTTCAGCTTGAGGTGCAGTATGACATTGGCTATTGTTAGTACTTAGTGCTCTTTGCACTCGTCTTTGTAATACGGAGACATACTAGCCTTCATGTCCAAGGAGATAATGATTATCATTCGTGTCTCCTGGTGGTTTTGTTCTAGAGTAACACACTGTTGTAGTTCTTTGATACTTGCTTCTTGTTAATATCCATTTCATCTTCCCGTTTGTCGGGGTTAGCATCAACGTTCGTATGGTTCTTTCCTGCTTTCTACCAGGGGAATCCATATGTGTGCTCGTATTAGAGTTATGTAACTTCATCTTCCATTTCCCATTATTCTCTGCGAGTTTTACTCGTCTAAGTTAGTCCACGTATTTATTATTAATGGTTGTTCTTTTTGGTCGCTTCTGCGTGCACCATATCCTAGTTGATTCGACGGTTGTTAGTTCTCATAACGTTTGTTCCTTGCTTAAAGCATCTGCTAGTATATTAGCTTGTCTTTCATCATTGCGTAGTCACGCGTTTATGTTCACATCATTTGGTAGAGTTTTGGATTTCAAGAATTCGCTTGATCCTATGAGGGTTTCTACATATTATTCGCCATGAGATGGGTTTTCTGCTTCTGTCATCAGCGTTAATGTCTTCGAAAGGTTCCTTGTCTTCACTGTGTATTATCTGCTACTCTGCGTTGAAGGTTCTTGATTTATTCAGCCTGTTGGTTGTAACTGCGGCTCTTCTCGTCCATCTTCGAGGTAATCTGCATCACTGTCCTTGGCACGGCGTTGACTACCTCTCATGTTCCTTGCACTATTGTCTACATGCATGGGGTACCGTACTAATACATTACTACTTACCCGACTATCTTATAAATAAGTCTGTCGGGTACAAGCTCCGTTGTCAATCTCCCTTTTGATGGGCGTCCTTGTTGTAGTTGATCTTAATTATTCTGCATTGTAGTTGTCTTGTCGTAGGTGATATTGTCCTAGTGGCATAGATGGTAAGGTGGTTAGAGACAATATTTTTGCTCCCCGGACTCATGTCCTTCCGGTAACATATTGTATGTGGCATTCCTTTCTAAAGGTAGTACTTGGTTGTCAATCAGTTAACGTTAAATATTGATTTGCCTTTACGGCTGCAATCATTCATGTAATATTCGTGCTGAATTAGCAACATCGGTTCTCATATCTCAATCTCTTTTAGTACTATACATATTATTTCCCTCCCAGTTTAATTATATCACATCTCTTCTGTAATTCATATTTGTTTCCCTCATCCGTTTAATTGGATGTATTGTAGATTGCATAATAGCTTGAGCAACACGGCTCTTCACTTCCCAACCATCCTCTTTGACGGTGGTGCATCTACAAAGGGTATTCTATTTCACCCAAGGGTATGCTTGTCCATAAGGACTAAACATTCATCACTATTAGTGATTATCATTAACTGCTGGTATACACTTCTGGTATTCGGCTAATAAGCCATGTCTGAGAATTCTCGAACAGTTAAACTGGTGTGGTTTACAATTACAATGGCTATGTAATTCCTTCAGTTGCAGTGGTCAGACTAACAAGTCTTCCCAAGGTTCCATAGGCTTCTAATCTTAAAGTTGTATGAAGAATTGGTATGAAAATTTTGATATTTACTAAGAGATTAAAAATTTTAGTGGTGGTTGCAGCACTTGCTGTGTCAAGTGCGCAAAGCAGATGGAAATTTTAGTGGGTTGATTGTTATAGCGCTTGCAGTAGTAAGTGCGTCATGCAGGTGGAAATATTGGTTCAGCAATAACTGGTCTCGTTGACTCTCTCATCATTGGGTATGGTTACATAATAGAGTAGGCATTAAAATTCCATTCATATATATATATGATCCGTTAAGGTTTTAAGGTTACTGGTATCGAGTTCACACAACTAATCCAAAAAGTCTTACACAAAAGGCAAGTGGTCACTGACGCACTCCCACATACTTATAGCATATGCCTGTTTAACATCCAAGGCTAAGTACATAACAAAATAAGTAAAGTGTTCCACTAGCGGTATCTCGGAGTTCAGGGTACTCATGCCCTGACGACTCCCTTCCCTTTTTAGGCTCCAACATTAGTAGATGTCTGGCCTTCCTGACCGCCTCATGATACTCTAGATCCTCCAGCTGAGGTCTTCTGAGTAGTCCTTGGTGGTCTATAATTACGGCCCTCTGGGTTCATCCAACACTCGAACTCCGGTGGCCCTCTTTCTTGCAGTACCGGCACTCCACTTTACGGCCACTACAGTCGACCCCAGGATGGTCCTTCCCGCAACGCTTACAATAGTAGTGGCGTTGGGGCTGTACGGTGCCTGATGGTGGTATTTAGTTTAAGTTAATATCTGATTGTATAAAGGTTAAGGTTACAACTGAGTTTAAGAGGAAGATGTTCTCACCCTTAGGAGGCGCAGATCTCAAAGGTTGAGCATCTATAGCTCGGCCGGTCAACCTAAGGACGGGCTCTTTCCCCCTCGCTCCCTGGTGACCCTACTTCCCTTTCTTCTGAAAGAATATCCTGTTTAAGGTTTTGGGTCAGCATTCATTAAAGGTGTTTAATATGGTAAACAATTTAGAATGGGATAAGTCCTTACTTTCCCTTCTTCTTGCCATCTCCTGGAGATGCTCCTCCACCCTCAGACTCTCCCTCAGGATTCTTTCTCCTCTTCGTCCCAAGAGTCTCTTCCCGAGTCTGGAGCAGTAGCTCCGTCCTTGAGGCAGCGTCATAGCACTCCTGGAATCTCATTGGTAAGTCCTTACAAGGTTGATTTGTAGTTTAGTAAGTAAAGAATTAATGGCACTCCCGTTTATACCTGGATAGTAGTATAGAGGGTAGCACCCATCGCCATCTGGATGCGAAACAGTAATCCCCCCGGAACTTCTCGACCCTCACGGTCTTTGAGTAGTCGACTCCGGGGATGAAGTCTAGCAGACTGATGAATCGAGCATAGTACTCATCCACGGTCAGACCTCCCTGGGAAAGTGTCTCGAACTCTCGACGCTTCTTCTGCTTGAGATGTTTGGGTAGTACTTCCCCCTGAGTAGCTCAACGAAGGCAGTCCACGTAAAGTCGGGCGTAGCCAGGTGATGGTCCTTGACCAACCTCCACCAAGTGCTGGCTGTATCCTTCAGATAAAAAGCAGCAATGACGACCCTCTTGTCGGCAGGTACTTGCAAAACTTCGTAGGCTTTCTCGTGCTCTACTATAAAAACGCTCCAAGGCTACGGGGTCTAGTTCCCCTGAATAAGTAGGAGGTCGGGTCTCGGTAACTGACTTCAGCCAGTTCGTCTCTCTGGGCTGTTGCGGGGGGCTGGTGCTCCTCTAATCTGAGTACCAAGCTGTGCAAGAACGGCAGCAATCGTCTCTGTAACTCCCGGATTCACGGAGTCACCGCCTCCACCTCTACCGGTACCACGGCCTGTAGTTCCTCCTGACATCTGTAGTACAGAATGTCGTATCACTACTCGGTAAATATACCGTACATAACCAGTGGATATTGAATTGCCTTTAAGGCTAACTTATCACGCAATTTGCGTTACTAAACCTGATTTTGTTTAAGACGAATCGTCTGGTACCTCACAAACGTGTCCCGTAAATTCCCAGTCCTAAGCTCGCTGTCTTAACCTAGTATCTCATCATCAGAGCGGTACTCCGCTCTGATACCATTTTGTAACACCCCTCAAAAACACGTAATAATCCCTCACGTAGCATAATTAAAGATGTCTTACAGCGGAAGAATAAACAGCATTAACTCTCGCACAGGTGTCACCTGCCATTACTCCCCCATGCGAGTAACGAAGCAGAAACTAAATCCAACAACCAAAACGAACAGCACTACCATACCGCTGTGACAACGAGATAATTCCTATACATCATACTAAGTCCAAAAACCATAACCGTCGACAAGTGAGCATCTACCCAATCCCGTACTTCGGCTTCGACGATGATCAGCAACCTGCAACAAGCCATAAAGGCTCAGCGATAAACGTTGAGTATGCGGGCCTGGACCCTATTGGTCACTTGTCATTTTAGCCATCTTGATATTAGATTGATTTCATGCTTTACCAGTTTACAGATATAATAAATACTGTAATAATCATGAATAACACACAGTCGTCCATCCATTCCAAATAGACATTTATATTTCACAAACAACAGTCGCATGAACGAACGTATCGAATAATTATAGTACTGTATAATCGCCTTAGCGAACGGTTTCCATATTTAATATTAATTGGCCTTCAAGGCCCCATCCATCCAAACCATGTTTAATTATTTACCAGTTGGGCGTCATGTTGGGACAACCCGGTTAACCTTACCAATGGACAGTAGTCCTCCGTGCACACAAAGGTGCTCATTTCGCCAGAGGCCCGGAGGCCCCTGGGCTATTCACTTTTCCTCGTAAGACGTCCATATAAAGGCAATAGCCGTGTACCAACAGCAGGTACCATCTGACCCACAATCCAATTAGGGCTCGTTGGGAAATTTCCTGGAGCGGAACCCGATCGATACCCCTCAGTGATCACAAATGCGCAACCAGGTAGTTCATAAACTACCGGGATTCCTCCCCTCATCTCATACCAATTCTCTCATAGGATTAAGATAAACTCTTAGTTTTATGGAGAATACAATTTATTAATTTGCTGCCCAATGGGTCTCACGCATACCTAGAAGTAATCTAGGTTATATTCATGTTGGAGATCCATGCTCTAGAGACCGACGATGTCGTATCCCGTACCTAAGTGTTTTACTTAGGTTATTATATACTTAATATTAATATTAACAGTATTATATTAAGTAACCATCGTGTCATCACATTAAACGCATATGTATGTTTATATAAGTCGATCTATAGTCGACGTAGTGTTAGTCCCGTAGGACGCTCGCGCATAATTAAATAACGCAATAGCACACATCATCACATACACATAACCACACACATAACATAAAAGTTATCAAACAAATCCGAGCCCTTCCTCAGGTCAACCCGGATCAAACCCTTCTTCACATACCGTACACCTTAGACCAAGGATGCATAGTGTAGTCCACTAAGCTTGTTGAGCACGCACGTCTGAAATGTGATCTTGATTTAGCAAGGTTAAGGCCTTGTTTGGCCATGGCACCTTAGGGAAAACTTCTCCACAGCTTGATTTACTTGTCTTAGAAATGTAAGGGTACCAAGGCTGTTTACGCCTCCAAACGAAACTAGCCAAGATGGTCTTTGGCTTAGATCTAGCTCCTGCTTCAAGATGTGGGTTTCTCCACTGATTTTATATGAAGAGAACAAGATAAGGAGCTAGGAAAACTAAGGAATACCACCGGAAATGAAGAGGAATAAGAGATATGAGCTTAAAGCACATTTTTACCTTAAATGGTCAAGCTTAGAACTTCCCTCCTTCTTCCCTTGCTACAGCCAAAATCCCCCTTCTTTTAACCTCCAAATCACACTACATTCATGGATGGAAATGGCTGGAGCTTAGCTCATTGAAAAGAGGAAAGAAAGATGAAGAAAATGGACATTTGCATGCCTTAGAAGCTTACCTAGAGCAAGAGCTCACACCAACTGAGTTTGGTGTCTCCTTACGGTCAAGGAGAAGCCAAGGAGAGCATTGGTTGGTGAGTTCACGGCTGGAAGAGGTAATGGGAGGTAAGTAATCAATTTTTGCCTTTAATGTCAATTTACTCTTACTTTAAGTTTGTAATTCTTTGGTGACTCATTAGTAATTATTTTAGGTTGCTAAATGGATGAGGATGGAGCCTCTAGTCAGGCGGCAATGATGGAGCATGGTAAGGGATGGGTCTTGTTTAATTAATGTCATTAGAGAAGTTTATTATTACTTCTACAAAGTAGAAAAGTGAGTCACCTTCTCATGCTTGAATCGGCCATAAATCAAGGGAGAGCAGCCTCTTAAATCGGCAATGTCATATGGGTGGTCAAGTGGGTAGACAAGCTTAATTGATTTATATGCTAAAAGTATACCTAACTTTACTTTAGTAAAGTAGAATTAGTGAGCCATATTTAATAGCACATGGGAACAGCTGGTGGCTTGGTTAATAGCCTTAATAAATCGGCTATGGAGGGTCCATTTCATGGTCAATGGTCAACATTGACCAATTTAGTCAAAGGAGACTTAATTTTACATTATTTTATTATTATATTAATATTTTAATATAAAAATTGTAAATCTCTTGATTTAGAGTTACCAATGTGATATTAATGAGTAAATATATTTATTAGAGTATTTATAGGTGTTTCAGTGGGTTATATAGACCCAAAACACATTTTCGAGACATTCCCGGGACTTTCTAGACCTTTTTGTGCTTTAAGCGTTTCTCCCGGGCACTTTGTGTACTCTTGTAAATCTAAATTGAGAATTCTCTTTAGAATGTTAATTAATGGTGGTAGGAACTCAAAGAATGATTTATTTAGGGTTTCGTGCCACTTCGGCATCCCGGGCCTTTTCTAGGGTTTATGGGGCCCGCAAGGGTTCCTCCAGGCACTTTTCATTTAATTGAAAATTTTTCCCAGCCTTTTGTTTTAAATGATATATCATGATCATTAGTTGATTTTGTATGAGTTTTATAGCTTGTATAACTTGGTTACCCCACGGTCCGGCTTAACCCCACGTTTTTGACCTTAAGGAGTTTAGGTGCGTTTTTAACGCCTAAGTGTTATGGTGCTTTCTATGATTTCATAATCACACAAATAACCTTTAATTCCCTATTTAATTATTTAATGGTTAGGGGTATTTCAATTTCGTAGGGGTGCAAAAATACCGTCCGAACAATTGAATTTTGCGATTGCCCTTTTCCACAATTCGAAGTATGAAGGAGACTCCGGGATGGTTAACAGAGGCAAGGGTTGCCACGATGATAAAACCACCCTCCTTTTCTGAGGGACCGTAGATAGAATGACCCACTGGCTATAGGAGGAGGAGACGATGAGAAGGCATCAACATCATCTCACAGTTTGGTGCGTAGTTCTGGGTCTTCAGGCACGGCCCGGTATTGAGAATTATCACCAGCAGACCCCGCACCCACTCCCTGGATCCTCCCAGCCCTTCAGAATTAGACTCTCTACCCATAGGAGCATCAATATCTATTATTGAAGAGGTTTTGGCCCTCTTTGCAGCATGTTTTGCCTTCCCCCTTTAGGCTTTGATGCTAGGGTCTTCGCATACTTCTGAAAATAAGCTTTCTGGACAGCCGCTGCCCTCAGAGAAAGACCGGTCGCGTTGGTATCCTTAGTGTTAGGGGCTACAAAAACAAAAGGAAAAGTGGTAAATGAAGCAACAATAAAGAAAAATCAAGAACAAAAGTATGCACCTTTAGTAGGAAGATCAGGAAGATCACAAACAGGTCCTTGCTGTTCAAAAGTGTTTTTGGAATGGAATCTGAAGAAAATAGCTGATAAGTCAGGAAATAAGATAGAAATGGGAGTCGCACACACAAATTTGCTTCTCCCCCGAGGGCTAAGGTTGAGACCCGACCCTAGAGTGAGAGGAAGAAAACACCTAGAGTCCGGAATTTGGACTTGTATACCATGTACCTGGTTGATTAGAAACCTTGAGGGACCTAGTGTCAGGGGTTTTAGGTGATCCTTGATCATCAGCCTTTTTTGGAGACTCTTATTTCTTTTGTCTCTTTGTTATGTGTCAATTTTCTTTACCAGGTCACTTTCTAGAAGAAGATGGAGCTTGCTCCATCAAACGCATGGCTGCTTCCTCCGTGACATTTAGGGAAGCATAGTAATCTACCTTTTCGACCCCAACCTTGAAGGAAAAAAAGTTTCAGTCGTAGAAGGGGCCTACGTTCGACCTAATCTGAGGAAAATCTGCAGAAAATTAACAAAATAAGAAGAGAACAAGGGATACAAGATCAAAAAGAAGACGTAATTAAAATTCTTACTCTCAGAATGCTCTAACGCGGCCAGCAGCGCGCTTGAAAAATAGTCTTCGACGAACTCTCACTTCGCATTGAGTCTTGAGAACTTGAGAGATTGGAAGTTCCGATTTTGGTGATTGGACGCGTAAAGCGTTCCCTTAACAATCGAAGAGCAATGTGAGGCCCCAAGGAAACGATCATACAAAGGAACAATGACGAAGCATTTAGAATTCCACTGATGACTGAGTTTTTTGTAATAAAAAATTGAATACCCAGCACGACTTGAAATGGTCAAGCTGTCAGGATCAACCCGACTGGTGAAAAATTGGACAAATTCAGTGGCAACGGGATGAATTTTGGCCTCAGCACAGAGAATAACAAAGGCGTGAAGATGGGCTATAGCTTTAGGGTGAAGATGTGCAATAGTGCAACATCTACGAATCAAAAAACCAAGGACAAAGGGATGTGGAGGGATGGTCATTCCTCGAAGGAAAAATTCAGAGCAAACGACATAGCCAAATCCAAAATCATCATAAGAATGGAGGGAGTCAGAAGAAGAAAGGTAAATGGAAGTGTCGAGTGGGACTTTGACATCACGAAGAAGGGTGTCAAGAGATGAAATATCCAAAGAACTGGGCAGCGATTCACAATTTTCGGCATAAGGTCGATTAGGAGTTAGTAGAGTTGGGTAAGATTTGTTACCTAGTTTTCGTGCCCTGAAACGCATCCAGGGCAGGGATGAAGGCCACTTTGATTTTAGCTTTGGAAGAACTCTAAGAAGCCATGACTATCGAAGAGTTGAGTGAACATGACACACGGATGAAGAATGAAGAAGATCGATGAGTAATAACTCTGTCAACGAGAAAGAGTAAAGCGACGGTTGATAGGAAAGCGAAGAGAGAGAAACAAATAAACTCCTTCAAAGGCTAAAAAGCGGTAAGAATCCCACCTAAAAAATAATTAAAATATCAATTGCAAACAAAAAACTACTTTTTGCAGAAAGTGCAGAGACTCTGCATATTCTGATTTAAGAAGTTGGCGCATACGAAAAGCAAGAAAACTCTGCGTATTCAAAAGTGCTAGTCACGCGCGCAAAAAAAAAACAAGCACGAGCTCGGCAGGACTATAGAAAAGTTCCCTTTTCCTTGTACGCCCGGGCGAAAAGAAGAGTAAAGACAAAGGTGGCGACCGGTTGATAATCAAGGAATCAAGTATAAGTAGAGACAGGTCGCCTGTGACCGGTCGATAATCGAGGAAATTAAGTGTAAATAGCGACCGGTCGCCTGTGACTGGTCGGTAATCAAGAAATTAAGTGTAAATAGCGACCGGGCGCCTAAGCCCGGTGAAGTAGTTGTTAGAAACAGAGTTATAGGTACCAGGAGTTATGTTAAACATGGCAGTTAAGGTGACAGCTTGGCAACTAAACAAATTGACAGGCTGACAGTTCTAGAAGATATAGAAAAGTCCCCCATGAAATAAGATACGCTATCTTACCGATTGAATTCCTTACTGTTCGATCTCTCTCCTCATCGCAAAGTTCTCTCTAAGTACAGTTTTGTCGGTAACAAGGTAAATCGTTGAGTACTATGACAAAAAATCATAGATCGAAGAAGAGAGATTAGTAGTTAGATAGCGATTAGATTGTTAGAGAAAGAATTGGACCTTTTCACTCCCTTCTCTAAGGGACGTTTTCACTTCTAGAAGGATAGTTTTTTTCTTCATAATCGCTTTGAGTAACTTATGTTCATCAGAACTCTTGTATCTTATCTCTTTAATTGTATTGTAGTTATTGGAAAATGGTGATGATGTTTTTACACGGTTATTGACATTGAAATTATAGTAGCAGATACGTAACAGTAGTAATCATATCATGTTTAAACAAAAAAAAAAAATGATGAAACCACTAATTTTTAAATCAAGTTAAAAATTTCAGGGCACAAATCGAATCCCTTATTGACGTATGCTATTGTGTCTCGTACCAGGAATAGGATGGTATTTTCACCAAAAAAAAAGGAATAGGATGGTATGTAGTGTACCTAAAAAAAGGATGGTATGTAGTGTACCTCAAAAAAAAAAAGGATGGTATGTAGTGTCATGTTTGAGCATCATGATAAAAACTTGACTCTCTCTTCCTCAGGTGTTAATTAATTAGTTGGATCATCGGGCCATGTCTTTTTATAAGCATTGACATCAGTGCCATAGGTACAGTTGGACGGGATAGAATACTCTGCTTTACCCAGCCCAGCATAGCTCCAGCCCAGCATACGAATGGGTATGTTCCTGTTTGGACCGGATACTGACTGAGTAGATATTAATTTGGAGCATGTATCATTGTGAGGCATTGTTTCTACGAGGAGTACCGTCATGTGTATAGAAGTATGACAAGCGGGGTATCCAGTCCAGTCCTTGTAGAAAATTAATATGGCTAACTACTTCAAATCATATATCGTAAAAGCCTATTAGCAATTAATTATCGTATATAATAACATATGGTTTATGTTACGAAATAAATAGTAGTACTTTTTTAATTTTATTATATTTAACATATTTTACTTCACATGGCTGAGAACTTGATAAATCTGGTCCCTACATATTTTTTTTTTTTGAAAAAGGTCGCTACATATATTGAGATGTGCACTAATATCATGTTAACACAAAGACTAGGCTCCGTTCGTTGTTGTCTCTTTTGTGGTATAAATACGGTATTTTTGAGTTGGCATTTTTGATAAAAATATCAAATCGTCACTGCGAACAATAATTTTCAAAACAACCATAAATATATCAGTATAAAACAACCACAAAACAGCCAATAATTTATGCTGTAAAAAGAATGAATACCATAAACAGAGGCGGCCAAAAAACTGTAATTAGGGGCAATAATATTTTAATAATATTAATTAATATTTAAAATTAATTTTTTATAAATTAATTTGAATTTTCAATAGTTATAATTATATTTTAAAAATAATTTATATATTAAATTTGACACAAAATTAAATTAAAATTGAAATATATAAATTAATATATAAAAAGTTTGTTTTCCCTTTTTTTTTTAGTTTATTTATAAAGATAGTGTACTAAATTATAAGTTAATAACAATAATATAGAACAATAGTTTTAAACTAGTAGCGTTTCTAAAAAAACTTATACAAAAACCATTTGAGTAATTCTGATATTTTCTAATTTATAAAATCTGTAATAAAAAATAAAAAAATATTTGTATTATGAATATAAGGGGTACATGATTACTAAGAATGACATAATAATCCATTTATTTTTTACTATATTGCTAAAATAAGGTATAAAATATGAAAATATTTAATTATATGTACATATAGTAGTATATAGGTCATATTTTAACAACTAATTGTTTATTTTTTTTATGATGTAAACATTAATCAAGTTCACTAATTAATTATTATATTTTCCTTTTATTCAAATGTGAACAAGTAGTCTGGTGTGTTAAACCATGTATAGTTACAATTGTTATTATCCATTGATAGAATTGTGGTTGATAATAGTGAAGTTATTTATATAGACCTTAATATAATGTTAACAAAAATTGATTGTAATAAAAATTTGTTGTTTCGTAATTAATAAATTATGTATATACTAATCCCTATTTTTGTTAGTAGTTTCTTATATTCATCTTAACAAAAGTTGTTTTAAAATGTAATACAAAATTTTAATTGTAACTTAAAAAATGATAAACGCACTGCACGTAATTAACTTATTCAAATATGTCAGACGAAACCGTCACATGCCGAACACCAGTTTTCAAAATAACCACAAAACAGTCAGCACAAAACAACCAACAAAACACCACAAAACAACCAGTCAAAAACAGGTACAAAAAAACCCAAAAAAGTCATACCGAACGGGCCTACACTGTTGTTTTCGGCACTGCTTATCTTTCTGATCGAGTTCGTTATCTTCCCTAAAAAGGTCCCTACATATATTGGACAATATTTAAATCTCCATTATTCCTGCATGTGTATCAACTCAGGAAAGTTTCTAGTTGCATGTCCCTGTTATATATTACGTATACGTTAATATTACCGCATACAAATCGAGTGGCTAGGATGCCATAAAAGAACCACCTTCACTACCCTATATAGATTGTATAGTAGCGTTCGTAACGTAACATCAATTGATACCTCAGTTTAATCATATCATAATTGGCCTGGTAGAGGTTGTGTTTTTCATCTAGAAAATGAATTTTAATTAACGAAAATTTTGAAGTCTTAGACAATTAATGTTAAGATTTATCATAATTAAGTTGTATGATTTAATATTAACTAAATATTTTTTTAAAAAAAAATATTTCAACATAATTATGATGGCCTGATATTACATCTCTTGTTAATTCGACCATTAGTTTGCATTGAAATGTTCTTATTGTCACAATACAGTTACCTAGCTATATTCACATGTTCATAAGTTGTCAATCAAACCGTTATTTGAATTTGATTTGCTAGAAAGATATATTATTTGATAGTTAAAATTAATAAATTATTAAACTAAAATTGTTGACTATAAAAATTGTAACATAACATCAGAATACGTTTTAAATCCATACGCAAATTCAAACTTAGTAGTAGCATTTTTCTAAACGACAACAATGACCATATTATTTTCAGACGGGCTAAGCTGCAGCATTCATGCATGCCATGGCAGCAAATAATTTTTATTTGACTATAAATATATTAGAGAAAATTATATCACCCACCCATGATGTTTGGTGAAATTACACACCTCACCTATGTGGTTTTAAAAATTACTTTGTCCACCCATGTGGTTTCCTCTATTTTACATTTGATAGCTTTTCTAATATTTGATCAACTTAAAAGATGTTTAAAATTGTCTAAAATTGATAAAACTTTACAAGAACAATGCTAAGTGTGTTATATTTTGGTCTAGCGTGAAATCCAAAGCTTTTTAAACGCATATGTCATGTATATTAATTCCCTCGCCGGTGGCTGAGAAATTAATTTTTGTTTGGTGCAGTACAATTGTACGTAACTTTTCATTTGCTACCTAAACGGCAACCCGAAACACTGTACGATCAATTCTCTTCTCCACTGTCCGTTTCGTTTAAAGACAGGCCAGCCAGCCCAGCCCAGCCCCCACAAGAGTCTCTCTCTTCTCTTGTAGGCAGCCGGCCCTTTTTCAACCTTCAAACTACTTCTCTCTCTCTCTGTCTCACACACTTCATCCCTTGTATGAAAGAAGAAGAAGGAGACACACACTTCATCCCTTGTATGAAAGAAGAAGAAGGAGACACACCTTGTAAGAAAGAAAGAAGAAGAAGAAGAAAACAAAATTAATGGATCACGGCGGAATGGATATGACCGGTATGGGAAACATGGGTTCAACCCCACCACCATCATCATCATCATCACCGTCAACGACGTCACACCGACACGGCGGCGGCATGGGGTATGATGATGATGCACATGAGTTTCTACTGGGGAAAAGATGCGATTATCCTGTTCGATAGATGGCCAGGCACTAGTACTTATAAATACGTACTCGCTTTAGGAGCGGTCTTCTCCGTCTGCATCTTAGTTGAGTGGCTGTCACGCTGTAAACTCGTCGATCCAACCAAGAACGAGGTGGTATCCGGTCTGTGAAGATGACGATGCACGGAGTCAGGATGGGGCTCGCTTACGTGGCCATGTTGGCTGTCATGTCGTTAATGTTGGGGTGCTCATTGCGGCTGTGGCGGGTCACGCTGTCGGGTTTTTGGTGTTTGGTACTAAGGTTCTGAATGGGAAGAGGAAGGATGGAACGACGTCGGATTCTGGTGGAGGTCATGGTCATACTCATGGTGGTGAGAAGAAACCGGATCTTCCTCCAATGAGCTGTTGAATTGGGTGAGATTCTTTCTTAGTAAGGCTTTGATAGTTGGTTGTTTTAGATCTGTCATATGTGTGGTGTGGGTTTTAATTGTTGGGTTATATATATATAGCTGATGTTTTTTTTAACGAAGAAGAAGGTCATGAACAAATAGACTGATTTATTTGAATGCGAAAATAAATGTTCTAAACAATTAAACATGGAGAAAAGTCTCCTTTGATTATGTTAACACTTTGTTTCTGTGTGTGCTAAAAGAAGGCCACGGATGAGTGGAACGTTGCACCATATACGACTCTATGTTAAACCAATGAGAAATTACTACTACTATATATATATATATTTTGCATCAATTATGAAAAGAGAATCGAACATCAAAAAGGATCCTCAAAAGAAAGAGCACTGCATATCAGATCATGTGGTGCTACGTCCTCACCTTTTCAAAATTGAGTGGTTGTCTGCGGTCCAAGTAAATGCTTGCTTGGTGATCTGTCTATTCATATCGTAGTCATACTTAGCATTGAATGCAAAGACTTGCATGGAATGATAAATCAGGTGGGAGGATAAGACTAACATTAATTTTGCTTCTTGGAGTCACAAAAGGGAGAGCATTATGTGTTCTATTCCTGTGACTCTAGTTAATCATAGTGGTTATGACATGTGGACTAAGGTGGGTCCAATTAATTAAATAGTCCACTTATAAACTGACATATGTACTTACTTTTTCGATAAAGCTACACATTATTGATTAATGTCATGAAAGAACGCATTTTTTCTATTCGGGCTAAAATATATTTTTTTTAGAAAATTTTATTACAACATATAAGATTATCCTCGTCTCGCGTTTTCCGTTTAACTTTTTCACTATTATAGTTTTTTCAAAAAATAAAAACAATAGAATCAAATGAATCATAAGAAAATAAATGGAACTTTTGTTCGCTCAGCGGAACACGATCGCTGCTAAGGTAAACCCTATCACGTGAACGCGATCTCGGTGGCGATTGCCCCGTTTTTTCTCGTCCTCTGACGTAGAAATTGGTTCCTGCTTCAGGTGAAGAAGAAGACCCCCTATCCGACAGTTTTCAGCCCCGATTTCTTCCTTCTCAAGTGAACAACTTGACTCCTCCCAAGTGACGAAGTTGTTCTCTCTATCTGTCGCTTTCAGTAGATTTTCTTCAGTCTCCCTTGGTTATCGATGTGATTGATTTGTTGGTAGAAATTATTTGGTGATTTTGGCTATCGTCCCTGCACAATTTTGTTGGTAGTGCCAGGTTTTTCTTCTGCTTTTCTTCATTTGGCGGTTGTGCTCGTTATGCAGTAGTCCAAGTTGTAACTCATCTCTAGGGATATCTCTTAGTTCTCTGCTTTACTATCTGGTTCTATCATTTTTAGAGGTGTTTTTCTTCTCTGAGCCAAGTGTTTGGTGACTGGTCCTCAGCTGTTCGGTTTGAGGAGAGCAGAGAAATAATCCTTCTCCCTTGTGAAATCCAGAATGGCCTAGTTCAGGTAGGTCGTGTATAAGGCTGCCTCCAGATATGAGCTGCATCAGTTTTAACTGCAGATGTTTGAAGACGTGCTGCAGTATCTTGGACTGTTTGATTAGTCAGGAAGTTCAACCCTGAGATTGTTTTTATCATGGAGATCCATAAATCAAAACATGATATGGATCATTCTTTGCCAGAGTTCTTGAGTATCATTATTTTGCTGTTGACAGCCGAGGAAAAAATGGTGGTTTGGTTCAACTTTGAAATAAAATATTAGTTCTAATATTATCATCTCCTCTAGGCATCACATCTCAGCAGTTTTCACTTTCCATGGTGACCTCAAGTTTCTATTTACTGGTTTCTATAAGGGACCAACTGAACCCTTAAGTACCTATCTTGGAAGCTAATCAAAGTTTTAAGCCTCCAAGCTAGTCTTCTATGGATCTTAGCCGGAGACTTTAATGAAATTCTCTATGCCTCAGAAAAAATTGGTGGCAGAACCAGGGAAGAAAATCAAATTGCTCCATTCAGGAAGGTGATTTCTAAATGTGAGCTTATTGATATCGGTTTCTTTGGAGATCCCTTCACTTTCACCAATGGCCAGTTAGACCAAGCGAATTCTCAAAGTAGATTAGATCGGGTCGTCTGCTCTACGGATGCTTTAAATACCTTCCCCTCTATCTCAGTGGAACACCGCCCTAGAAATTTTTCTGACAACTGCCCCCTTCTCATTAGATTCTTTGGGAGGACCAGAATCCCTCCTAAAGCTTTTAAATTTGAGAATGTGTGGTGTCTTGAAGATAAGTGCCTGGAGATTGTTCAAAAGGTGTGGGGTCTGAATGGTCCTAATCTATATGAGAAAATCTCTTGGTGCTCCCTTAAGTTGTCCTCTTGGAGAGGGTGGTCCATTGGTAAAATCTCTTATAAGATCAACTCTAAAAAGAAGGAACTTGTGACCATTTTAGCAGGTGCTCTTTCTTTTGGAGCCATTTCGAATAGAAAAAGAATTATCACTGAGATTGAACTCCTTCACTTAAAGGAGGTGTGGTGGAAGTAGAGGGGCGAGAGACAAATGGATTAAAGAAGGAGACAAGAATACTGGATTCTTCCATGCTAAAGCCTCAGCTAATTTCATATTCAAGAATATATTTGGGATAAAAAAAAAAGATGACCTCTATATGGTGTACTCCTGGAATCAGATCGAGCAGGTTGCTAGAAATCACTTCCAACAGTTGCTTTCCTCTCAGGCTCCTGTTTGTGATCCTCTCTTTGTTGACGTTGTTGCTGGTAAACTTCTTCCTCAAGCCATTATTGATATGTCTATCCCTTACCATGCCTTAGAGGTTACCAAGGATGTCAAGCAACTTGGCTTGGACAAAGCTCCTGGTCCCGACGGCTTTAATGGTAAGTTCTTCAAATTTTATTGGTCCTCAGTGGGATTTTGGGTTACCTCTGCTGTCCTGGATATTTGAAATGGTGTGACTCTCCCTGACTCCCTCAACCAATACTACATTACCCTCATCCCGAAGATCCAAGGTGCCACTATCATTTTAGATTTTAGACTTATTGCATTATGTAATTTTACCTACAAAATTGTCTCCAAGGTACTTGCCAACATAGTACAACCTTTTCTCCCTCTTTTTATCTCAGAAAACCAGTCAGGGTTTGCCAAAGGTAGATATCTAATAATATCATCTTAGCAGGGGAGATCCACCATTTTCTCAATAGGAGTCAAGCTACAAAAAAAGGATTCTTTGGCCTTAAAGTTGACCTTAGCAAAGCCTATGATAGGGTGGAATGGTCTTTTCTTGAAAACAAATTGGTATCCATGGGATTCCCAGATTGTTGGCTTATGCCTACCATGAGATGTATCTCTTCAATCAAGTGTTCAATCCTAATTAATAGCTCCCCCGGTCAAGCTTTCTCCGAAACTAGGGGAATTAGACAAGGTGATCCCCTCTCCCCTTTTCTGTTCATTATAATCCAACAAGCCCTCTCTGCCAGCTTGAACCTTGCTGAAAAAAATCAACAATTCAGAGGTATCAAGATTAACTCCAAATGCCCCCCATATCCCACTTAGCTTTTGCTGATGATATAATTTATTTGGATGGATAATTCCTCTAATGCTAGCTTTCTTAATAATCACTTGCAATATTTTCTTTCTTCTTCCGGCCATAAAGTCAATCTTGACAAATCTGAGCTTATCTTTAGCAGGAAACTTCTCCCACAAAATAAGACTACAATAACAAACATCTTTGGAGTTAAAGAAGTTCCTTTCTTTAGTAAATATTTGGACCTTCCCCTCAAATTAGGAAGAAGTAAAAAAGAAGTCTTCCTCCAGCTGATTCATTCTGTCATAAACAAAGTAGCCTCATGGTCTAAGCCAATGTCTCAGGCTGCTAGATCCATTTTAGTTACAAGTGTCCTTCAATCAATCCTCACTTATGCTATGTCGCTCTACAATCTTCCCAAAGGCATTATGTCACAACTTAATAGTATCTTTGCTACTTTGGTGTGGAGACAATCTGTCAAAAAGCACCTTCACTAGGTGAAGTGGAAAAAAGTTTGTAAGCTCCCTGAGAAAGGTGGGTTAGGTTTCAAATGCATAGAAAATTTTAACAAGGCTCTTATCACTAAGCAACTATGGTTGTTGTTGACTAAACCCTAGTCTCTAGTGGCTAAGACTCTTAAAGTCATTTATTATCCATATACAAGCGTCATCAGAGCTGTTGCTGGTTCCCATGATAGTCCTATTTGGAAGTCCCTTGTGTCTAAGTTGGACCTTCTTCAAGCTGGTGCCTGGATCAATGTGGGCTCTTTTTCTTTGGCTAATGTGTGAGACTGTCCTTGGATTCCCCGTGGACCACCCTTCAAGATTATAACCCCCAAGCCCCTGGATGGTGATAATATCTTTATCTCTAACCTCTTTAACCCCTTAAAAACAACGTGAAACCTTGGCCTTATCAATCAAACTTTCTCCCAATTGATGCAGAAACTTTGTCAAAAATGCCTTTTCCTACAGAGTCTCAAGATTGTTGGGTGTGGCACTATGAGAAAAATATGCAATACTCGGTAAAGTTTGGCTACGAAATTCTTCAGAAAGATAGCACCACACTCCTCCTCTAAAAAAACCTCATCACTCCATCCTATCCAATATTAAAAACCATATTACTAGCCCTCGTGCTAAGCTTTTATTATGGAAAGTCCTCAATAAAATCATCCCTTGCCAAGCTAATCTCTCTCTCAAAATAAATGGCTCTCCAGATTATTTTTTCTGTGGAAAAACCGAAACAATTGGCCATTCCTTATTCTTGTGCCCAGCTGTCTCTACTCTGTGGGATAATATCCTTGACACAAGATTAGCATCTCCAACTGATTATAGCAGTCTTATTGACTGGCTCTCTAATAAGTGCTTAAAAACCAATATCAGCCACTGGGCTGACATAACAAACCTCATTTGAATTATTTATGATGCCAGAAATAAGCTTAAACACAATCTGGAATTTGTTTGGTGGCCCTTGGTGGAAAAAATATGGCTTTTGTTCGAGCTTATAAAGAAAACTTCTCCTGTTCGTCTCTTAAGCAAACTAAGAGTCACTGATAGGCCCCTCCTCCTCGAGGTTGTACCAAAGCAAATGTAGAATTCAAGCAGAAATTGGGGAACCAGAAATCGATTGGAGTCATGATGAAACCATGATGGGGTAGTGGTATGTGCAATGAACAAAGCAGCGGTTAGCACTTCAAGTGTGCTTATTTCAGATCTTGATGCTATTCAACTTGTCCTAGAGGCTGTTGTCAAAGCAGGCATCCAAGACATTAGCATTAAAGGTCTGCAGTCAGAGGCTTATAATTATATTTGTAATCCTCCTTTCTATAGTTTAGATTTGGTATCTAGAATGACAAGAGTCATTAGATTATTAAGTGTGAATCTCTCAAACATTGTTTATAATTCCCCGACGAATTTGGTGAATTTCCCAATTTGGCTGGTACAAATCTTCCTCTAGGAAGGCATAAGGAAACCAGGACTTGGAACCTCAGTTCCATCCCTCCTAAAATCCTTGTCGCTTGTTGTTTGGAATTGGAATCTGACTAGTGTGGTTCCTTCCTTCTCGTTTTTGGTGCAGGAGACTATCTCCTGCCTTGTTAGTTGTTATCCGTGTCATGTACTTTTGTTTGCAGTTCCCTACTATGTTGTAATGAAGTTCGCCCCAATGATGATAAAAAAACAATTCACTTGTATAGTTAAATTTTCGTCCAAACAATACCCCATGAATACCAATAAACTTGGACTTGAAGCTTTTATTTTGTTAGGTTCGGCTCTAGAGGAGATGAACATTCTTTTTACCTAGATCCCATTAATTGAATGCACCAAATTGTTTCATATGTTGACGAAACGAAAATTTCACTCTCGCCAGCTTCATCTACTTGAGAAGCTAGGAATAGAATTTATAATTTGTAAACCAAACGGAAAACGTTGTATGCCAGACAACGTTTCTTCTCAGAGTCAGACCTTATCTGATAAAACTGAGATGGAAAAAGTGTATACGGTCAAGGCCGCATTCTAAGAATTGTTGCAGCGCACATGCACCCCTACCTTAACATAACATTGTTACTCGCTTGGTTTCAAAAAGAAAAAAATCATTGTTACTCGTACCCTTTCTATTTTGAGAGGGTATAGTACCCTCTTTGTCTAAACCAATTAAAAGTGACATGTAGTAGATCATGTTTATATATTTTTTGATTTTAAAGAAATTTATTTTCTAATTTATTTAAATTATTAACTATGGTTGAGTTAACTTAATTTAAAGGACTTAATCATAAATATATAAACTTATTAAATTTTCAAAAACTTAACTGTCATGTCATGTATTAAACAAGTTGAAAGGGTTAAATTAGTATTTAAATTTTAGTGAAATCTAAATATTAGATTTAGTTCAATAAATTTTAATGTCAAACTAAATTTTTAATCATAACGTACTCACTCCTACATATTGTGAAATGTTCTCTAAATACTAAAGTTTAATAGTAATAAAATATTTCAGAATTTTATCCAGTAAAATTTATACTCCCTCCGTCCCTATTTGACCTCTCTTTTTACTATTTGGAGATGTCCTTTGACTTTAATATTTAACATATAAGATAGCATTATTTTACAAATTTAAGTTTTGCAATAGAATCTTTATATCAAAAACTATATGTTGTCGAAATTTGTTTTATAAAATTATTTTATCTTATATGTTTAATATTGGAGTGGAAAAACGTGCCAAAAATCAAACAGAAAATTCAAAGTGGGACGAAGGTAGTAATATCTTTTAAATAAAGAAAAACTAAATAGATACTCATTTCTTAGTAGTTGGTGAGTAAATTCAGGGCTTAATGACCATAAAATTAACCTGCTATACTATTTTTTTCTTCTCTCATCTTTTAATAGAAGTAATTTGTTAAATGCAACTTCTAAAAAATAAAGACAAAATTTATGAATCAATAATTTTAGTCTTGTTTTATTGAAGGAAAAGTTTGTTTTAAATCCAAATATATGGAGTAGTTTACACTTTTCTTTTTAAAAGGTATATTTTAATGTAAAATATAAGTAAAATAATATATCTCTTTTTAAAATAAAAGTGAAATCAGATTTTTTTCCAATATGTAAATTTTGGCGAGTAACATCAATTCTTAATGACAACTACATTAACTTGCTACACCATCTCATTTTTGTTATTTTATACCTAATGTCATATTTTTCTCTATAATATTTCATACTCTATATTATTATATCATTTATTATATATCATGAATTTGGAAACTGAGATAAAATATAAGTATGAATCTATAACATGCTTACTTTACAATTTGAGTTACATTTAAAAATAATGAAACGTGAAGAGAATGTCATTAAAGTTTTTTGTTAAATTTTTAATAATTATTAACGTTTGATATAAGTACAAGTTCGGAGTCTAGATGTATTAGGCACACGGTTTTTGAACTATCGGTGTAACACCCCTACCGCTAATCACGGCATTACCTCTTGTTCCGTCTCAATTACCAGTACCAACGCAGCGGAAATTACTACAAACGGTGGGTGATACAAGACCAAATCCAAATACAATATCGGTCTGATGAACTAGTATACCGAGTACTCTATACACAACAATTACATTCCATTTCTTCACGGATTCAAATACAAATACAACCTCAAATAAATTCTATACCGAGTCTCTACATTTCTCAAACTTGCTGACAACATTTCAGTCTTATAGTACAACAATTATAAATCAGTACAACATCCCTAATCAACTACCCATGCTTAAGTTGCAACCTCGTCCTACACTTGAACGGTATTCGGCTCCAAAGTACCTGTAAATAAAAACGGTGCCCCTAGGGGCTCAGCAAATTGCTGGTATAAAATTCACATACCTCGCGTGCTAACAGGGGTACGCCAACTACTTTGTCAAGAACATGGAATTTATTTTGATTCAATAATCATGCTCACATTCAAGGTATTCAAACAAGGAATACAATAACAACTAACACAACGAGATTGTTAGTTAGTATTAACTTACTCTTAAGCCTTGAGGGTTTTACCTCACTAATGCCTTAGTCACTTATTTCGTTATTCTCCCATTCTTTTGGGTTACTCATACTCGATCTCTCTTAGGTTCATAGATATTTAAGTCTCCATCTTGATTCTCCATTCTCAATTCTCCACTCTCGATACTCAATTCTCAATTCTCAATTCTCGATTTCAATACATAAATCTCAATTCTCAATTTCATACTTAATTCTTAATTCTCAGTTTCATACTCAACTGGATATCTTCTAAGTCATTACCCATGACCTCCGGGCA
This sequence comes from Limonium bicolor, assembly GCA_023374045.1. Classification (NCBI taxonomy): domain Eukaryota; kingdom Viridiplantae; phylum Streptophyta; class Magnoliopsida; order Caryophyllales; family Plumbaginaceae; genus Limonium; species Limonium bicolor. Next base: position 13,688,534 of record CM041782.1, on the reverse strand, counting down.
GAGTCATACACCAGACTCACCAGCGGGCTTACAAATACTCGTCTTACTTCCCCGGCTACAACCCTACACCGGGTCTAGCATAGTGGGAAGGCTCGACTATCAACCGGAACTATACACTTAGCTCCTCAAATTCACAATGTCCATTTAAAACTCCTCTCTCAGAGTTATATCTCAATCTCATAGGTTAGCCCAGAAGTATCTCTCTCGATAACATCTATTAGCTTAGGGAATTATTTTAATTTCTAGTATTCTCAGTTTTAAGGGCTTCCCCAACGTTTTGAATACTTTAATGTTCGGGAAATTTTCTCATACTAGGTCGGATCCTCATATTGTAGATCGACCATCTTTTAAAGGAGTTCGACGGACCTTTTTATATCTTTTACTTCTCTCAAGAGTTCTTTTCTTTGAGTTAACATCATCCTCTAAATAGAGGTTCATTATACCCTTCCACTATTACTTATTTCATGGATTAGTTTAATTCGGTTCTCTAACCGTTATCGATAGTTTACTAATCCTGTACAACTCACTCTCACGTTCTAGTGAGTTTATAAGTTTTCCTTATCGTATTTTCGATCAATAGTTTTCGTGTGCTTTTACGTTTTCGTCAATTTACGGAAGGAATATTTCTACGAGTCACTAACCAAACAACGCTCATCTACGAGCCGGTCTATATCCCTAAGTTAGACCACACAATCATTCAAGCATGGTTAGCTCATACATCATGCATCAAGACATACATATCAAATGCAATAAATCATTTTCATGTTTTTATCTTGATTAGGTCGGCACACAAGCAAACAGCACACAAATCAATGTAATCCGGTTAGCATACAGGGCATGAGAAAATCATACCTTTCACCATGGGTTACTTTACCACGTCACCTTATGTTCCTCGATTCACACTTGATCCACTGATAACATTCCAATGGTTTCATTAACACTAGGATCATGCAGCGTATAGGCCACTAATACTCTCATAGTTAACCCTGTTATCCCATTAATCTTATGATTACTCAAGTGTGCTTAAGTTCTTATTCCTCACTCACTTCAAGCACTCATTTACTTAGGTTCTTTGGGGCATATTCTTCTTACCATCATTACCCTACCAATGGCATACTACTAATGCCATTTTTTTTACCCGACTGACCCACTGTCTTGACTTGACCGACCCAACCCCTCTGGGTCGGTCGAAGTCAGTAGGTTACGGGCTTGGAAATCTCATCTCAACTGACTCAACCTCCTGGGTCAGTCGTAGTCAGAAGGCACACGGAACATGCAACAGATTTAGATGATGATAACCCCGTTCCAATAGCAACACAGGAGGATTACTTACAGGATGCTGGCACTATCCAACCTGAAGTTCCATACACGGATGACACTGTGTCACAACCTCAGACCAATCAGTAGGATAATTTGTCATTTGCTTTGCGTGCTCCTACAGCCCGACAGGCACCTGTTACTCTTGATAATATCATTACGAACATACACGCATGTGTCCAGACACGATCATCTGCTTATAGTTTTTGTGCTTATCATGGTTTTTTGTCACAACTTGAACCCAAAATAGTTAAAGAAGCATTATCTGATCCAGATTGGATCAATGCGATGCATGAGGAACTAAATGAGTTTAAGAGAAATGATGTTTGGGAGCTAGTTCCCCGACCTGAAAATCACAACATCATTGGAACTAAGTGGGTTTTCATAAACAAGCTTGATGAACTTGGAAACATTTCACACAACAAGGCACGATTGGTGGAAAAGGGTTACAATCAGCAAGAAGGTTTGGACTTTGATGAAACATTTGCTCCTGTTGCACGCCTTAAAGCAATAATATTACTCATTGCATTTGCTACAGCAAATCGCTTTCAATTGTATCAGATGGATGTGAAGTGTGCTTTTTTAAATGGCTATCTTAAAGAAAAAGTGTATGTTACTCAACGTCCTGGTTTTAAAAGTCCAGAATGTCCTTTTGATGTCTTCAGACTCAAAAAGGCCCTTTATGGACTTAAACAAGCACCTCGTGCTTGGTACGACAAACTTACAAATTTCTGCTCCTACAAGGGTTCAGTAGAGGCATAGTAGATCATACCTTGTTTTTACGGTATCTTGGCTCTAAGATGTTACTCATACAGATTCATGTTGACGACATTATTTTTGGATCTACAAATTCAACTTTGGCCAAGGGGTTAGAGAATTTAATGTCCAAGGAGTTTCAAATGAGCAACATGGGTGAGCTTACATATTTTGTTGGGCTACAAATTCGCCAAATTCTTAAGAGGACTCATATTAGTCAAATGAAGTATACATCTGAACTTCTCACCAAGTATCAGTTTCAGGATGCTAAGTCTCTTCCAACCCCTATGTCCACTACTTTACGACTTGGGGATGAATCCACAGCAGAGCATGCTGATGAGAAAACCTATAGAGGGATGAATGGTTCCTTATTATATCTCACAGTGAGCCACCCTGACATTATGCACAGTGTTTGTTTTTGTGCAAGATTTCAGTCTTCCCCCCGGATTCCTCATGTCAAGACCGTTAAATGTATTTTTCGTTATCTTTGTGGTACTTTAACACTTCGTTTATTCTATCCTGTAGGCACTTCACCTACCTTGATGGCTTACATTGTCGCTGATTTTGGCGGGTCACTGACTGGTCAGAAAAGTACATCTGGATCTGCCCAATTTATGGGTAACAGTCTCATATCATGGTCCTCACGAATGAAAGCTGTTATTGCTCTCTCCACTACAGAGGCCGAATATGTAACTGCTGCTGCATGTTGCCCACAAACATTATGGCTCCGTCATCGACTTCATGATTTTGGCATTGCTTATGGGCCTATTCCCATATATTGTGATAACACTAACACCATTGAACTTGCAAAGAATCCAGTTCATCATTCTCGGTCCAAACACATAGAGATCCGTCATCACTTCCTGCGTGATCAAGTTGAAAAAGGCACCGTACAATTACTTCATTGTCCTACGAACACACAAATAGCTTATATCTTCACCAAACCTTTGAGTCGGGATCAATTTTACTATCTCTGTTTCGAGCTTGGAATGATCAATGTTCCGTAAGGTATTGTTCTTGCACCTTATTTCTTTCCTTGCTTCTATTTTGAGAGAGTGAGAATTTGTTAGTCAATGTGTCAAAGTTTTCAATTTAGAATTGTGTGTCTATTACTGGTGTCTCCACAATGGTAAGGCAACTATTTTTTTCGTTTCCTTATTTTTAGTCTTCTGTATGCTCTCTACTCGTTGTTCCTTTTTGAAAAATAAAAAAAGAAAAAAAACAACAGGAGACGAGTAGTCTCTCTTTTCCGTATATTTCTTCTCTTTTCAAAATCTTTCCCTACTGTCGTCCTCTCTTTCCCATCGGTTCTCCTTGCCTCTGCATACTTTTTTCATCTCCTCTAAACTATGGCTTCCGCCTCAACCACCTCTTCACCTCGACCCACCACAAGTGCTCAACCATCCTCAGCGCCACCAGTCGCTCTGCATCCTGACTCCACCTCTATGCTGTTTGACAAAAATTCCAAACCTTAATCCCACTTTTCGCCTCAACATTCGGCCACAACTACACCTGCTGACTCTGACCAAGTTGCTGACTCGGTGTCCGATGCCTCCCAACAGGCAAACACGACCATACTCGTTGGTTACGCCTCTGTCGAGCGGGTTGACTCACCTCTTCACCCTGAGGTTTCGGCTTGACCACACACTTGCAATCAGCGAAAGAGGCACACTCCATCTTCTTCTCCTATGGTGAAGCCAACTCCTGCTGTTAATTCAGGTAATGGTTCGAAGGCTATCAAGAAACGAAAATTCACTGTAGCCCGTCCTTGCACCTGTGCTCTGGCCCAATCTTCAAAGAGCAACCGTAAGTTTCTGTAGCTTCCGCTCTTCATTCGAGAGGTTCAGCTTTCTGATCTCATAACGGGCAAGGTTATTGATTGTCAATGGTTACTGGCTCATAATCTGACTGATGTTGCTGAGTTTATTGAATTTTAAAAATGGGATACTCTTTTCAGTTCAGAAACCATGTATTATCCTGAAGCTTTATTACAATTTGTCACTAATATGTCCATGATTACCAAGACGGAGTTGCAATTCAAGGTTGCGGGGGTTTCTATTACGTTATCTCGGGTCTACTTGCTAATATTCTTGGCGTTCCGTTGGACGGGTTTTATGAGTTTAATCCTCAAAAGGTTGATGTTGCTCCACTTCGAGATGTTCAGAAGCATTATGGCCTGGTGGTGACTGCGAGTGCGTGTGTGAGAAATTATTTACAGTTTGATTTTGGTGCTATTCCGAGGTTGCTTCACTTGTTTGTGTATCAGGTTGTGACTCCACGGAATGATATGCAGGAACGTGTCACTCCCGTTGACTTGGCATTGATGTGGGGTCTTGAACACAAGTTGGAGATCTCCTTACCAAGGGTTATGATTGATCACTGGAAACGAATCATCAACGGCCAGAAGCCTGTTATTTCATATCCGCTTTGGCTGACTAAGATTTTTTAGTGGTATCATGTTCCTCTGGATTCAATGGAAGGAGTTTCACTAAAGGGTTCTCATTATTTGGGTACTCATACGCTTGCCAAGATGTCTATCAAGCATACTCCGACTGGGTGGCAGCTTAAAAATCCCTTTACACATCAAGAACCTTCAGCTCCGCACCCACAACCCACCTCTCATGAGTCTACTCTTCTCACTATGATCAATTTCTTGATAACAAACCAGCATGCCCTCAAAAAGCGTATTATGGTGCTTAAATCTCTTATTTCTTCCTACACTACTCAGCCTTCTTCTTCTAAGCCCGAGGAGTGCTTCTAGCTAGCTGTTCCTTTTCGTATTTTTCACTACTTACCTGCCTAGATCATTTTGGTTTCTACTTTGTAATAGACTCTCTCTTTTGAATTGTTGCTGTGAATTTTGGCTTGTGATTCTCCTCTTTTGATTCGGCAAAAGGGGGAATTGATATGTGTCTGGAACTATGCCTATGGATTACTGTTTGGTCGTTATCTATGATATTTCTAATGACTATTTTGATCTTGTTACTGGATGCTTCTCGTACTCACGTGAGAGCATATGTTGAGGGGGAAGTTATTACTCCATGTCAAGATTGTTGCAGCTATTCAGGGGAACAACACAGACACACTATACAGAGTTTGCCCTAATCAAAAAAGGGGGAAAATGTGTGTTTTTATTGGTAACTCTGTGTTACATACTGTGTCAGAAGTTACAACCACAACAATCTGAAGACAAAGTGAAGTGAAAGGCGAAGATTACGTTTTGAAGATTTTTTACTAGAGTAACACTAGGGAAGTTTTTATCTTTAACATTGACAAATATAAAATCTGTTTAGTTTTTATATATTGATATTACTTTACGTTCCTACTTTTTTATCTTTAGCAAAGAATATCTTATATAGCGTTTAATTATACAGTCTATATAAGTAATATTTCTTGGTGAAGAAAGTTACGTTTTCAGAGAGAAAAACCGTCAAAGGAAGAGTTTTTTCATTGAACGCTGGTAGAATCACTGGAGAGGAGAGGGATCTAGTGGTTTACATGTTTGTACTTGGAGAGCCTGTTCTCCTAGTACATGAGGGTGTATCCTGTTTTGATACGAGCTAATATAGTGAGGATTCACGTGTATATACATTTTCACTATCTGTTGCTGTATCCTGAATAATGAGTTTGTCGTCACACTGTTACTCGACACTTAGTTCCTTGTTTTTTTATAGTTACGATAGTGGGGTAGGTTTCGAACACAAAACCTTTGGTTCTAGGATACCACTCCTCTACCGACCAAGCCACGGGGACTTGGCAGCACTTAGTTCCTTGTGAGTAACAACCTCACAAGTAGGGCTGCCCAAAAAATTCCGAAATCGCGGTATCCGACCGAAACCGAAGCGAACCGTACCTGTTTCTAGGTTAACCGTACCGGTTCTTGCGGTTTGGTTAACCGAACCGTGTAAATTGACCGGTTTCAGTTTCGGTAAAAGGTATTGAATTTTCCATAACGGTTAACCGTTTGGTTAACCGTGGTTAACCAATTATATAAAAGTGAAAAACTTCAAATATTGTTTTTCACCGTATATAATAATTAATGTTAGCTATTGAGGGTATAATTATATTTTTTTTATTACATGTGTTTGATTTGTCACTCATGATTTAAGTGGATGAGCAATGTTGTACTATAATATTAATGGTATGGGTATCATCAATAAAAACAAGTTATACGACTACAAGGTTAACCGAAAAAACCGAACCGAACTAAAGGTTAACCGGTCTAAACGGAATGGTAATGGAATTAGATTTAAGAAAACCGAATTAAACGGTTGACCGAGTCCAGTTAACCGACTTAAATGGAATGGTAATGAAATTGAATTTTAGAAAACGGAAAACCCGGTTAACTGAATAAGCGGTTAACCAGGGCATCCCTACCCACAAGAACAACGATTGTAAGAACCTACGTGTAGAAATCATCATCGTTTCAGTCAGCATGTCCTGTTCAATTCACCCCATGTTCCAACTTGAATAGTACTAACCATTCCTTCCAGGGCCGGCTTTAGGCATGTGCAGGTGGAGCATCGGCACAGGGCCCCCATTTATTGGGGGCCCCATTTTATAAGAGTCTTGTTATTTTTTTATATTATTACTTAGTTTTTAGTTTATATTAAATGTTATATGTAAAAATTATTAAAAAAATATGATATTTATTAGTGAACTTTATTACTATATATAACATAATTATATAGAACAATAAGTCTAAATCAACTAAGTAATACATACTGGTACATATTAGATCGAATAATAGATTTCCAGATGTTGGTCCAACACATTTCATGAATCAAATGTGACCAATTAACCAACCAACAAAACAACTTGTTACAAATAACATCTCGTTGTAAAAAAATCAGGCATAAATATTATTTTATGTAAAGTTAAATATAAAAAATTTAATACCATATTTTTTAAAAAATGACACCATTAGAATATAATTTGGTAAAATAACTCTTAAAATCTACTATTTAACAAGTGCTTTTATCTTTAAAACATGTATACAAATGAATAAGTAATTTTAATTTTAAAAAACATCACACAATTAAATATTTATTATTTTAGTTTTTTTAATTTAAAATTGTACTATTTTAAAAAATGATATTTTATTAGATAATAATAAATATTATATAAATTAATATATAATTTTTTATAAATAATTTTATATTTATTATAATCATGTATTTGAATTGGCACAGGACCTTAATTGATTGAGAGGACATGCCTTCCAAGCTACTACTTGTTTTCTCGCTTCAACGCCACTCAACTCCGCGAATTGCCATCACTAAAAAAACAGAATCAATTACCCGGCCCATTAACAAAATTACTCAAGTAACAGAAAAAGGAGAAGACTCACTTCTTCTACAATGTCCAGAGCCGCCACACCCCAAAACCCAACCACCACAACGATGATGATTCACATAATGGCATTAGACAGCATGGTGAATGCAAACTCCCTCTTCACTTTCGCTCTCTTCGTGGGCATGGTCAACGTCCCCATCAACCCAATAGATCCATCTTATACCCTCATCAACTCATCTTCTCATCATCATGCCATCAAAGGATGTCATCACACTAACACTCACGACGACAATGATCCCTATAATTCCACCATGGCTGACAATCTCATCGCCTTCCACCTCTACTCCTTCACATCCTTCCTCTTCTCCACCCTCGTTGCTCTCACCCTTAAACAAGCAATTAAAATCTCCTCTTCCTCCTCATCCAGAGATCAATTCAGTAATTCCGTTTGTTCTTCTTCTTGGTCTCGTAGAAGGGATTTGGATCGTGGTGGTGGATTGATGTTGTTCGAGTAAACAGAAGAATGTTGTTAACAGGGATACTGGCATCATCAGCCGGGTCGGTTTCGGGTTGCGTCTTCCTGGTTTTGGCTTTGGTTGATTTGGTTCACATCAAGCTTGGGACTGTATTCATTTGCGGAGGTTATAATCTGTATTCCGCTGCAGCGATTGGTCCACTCCTGGTTTTGGTTCCCTTTTCCCTCCTTGCTTATATCTGTATCCTCTTCTATGCATTTGTAAACTGATCGATGATCCCGGCCGGGGTCATCACACTTCACATAGATCACCCCACCCTCCAACCACACGTACAAACATGTACCTACGGTTACTATATTTGATTCTTTTTATAGCATCTCTACCTATATATCCTTGGATTGGGATCGAGTACTTAATTGAACATCATCGTCTTAGCTATCCTCAAATGGAATGGAACTACTTCCTCACAGAGTACATACCCAGACCAAGAGAAACAAGTGCAGGCCTTATACAGGAGCAAGTACTCCTAGGCTGGATATTTTCATTAATGGATTGAATAATACGCCTGAGCACCGGAATACAGTCGTTTGCACCATTTCGAACTCCTCTCTCAATGAAGGTATTAGCACTCGCTCATGGATACACTGTCTAAGATACATGATGTATCTTTACAAGTTTCTCAAATCATGCTACTATCAGAGTGTCAGTGGAAGAATAATAGTGCCTCCTATTTTTAATATAAGTCCAAAAATAAGTCGTTTTGGAGTATTTTTTGTGTGTGCTTGGTACCCTTCTATTTTGAGAGGGTATTGTACCTTCTTTGTCTAAGTTAAATTAAATTTGAGTCAAATTAATTTTTTATTCATAACCAACTCCTACATATTGTGAAATATTTACTAGAGCTTAATAGTAATAAAATGTTTCAGAATTTGGTCCAACAAAATTATAATATCTTTGGTAAAATTTGGATCCATAGTATGTTATCTTTTAAATAAAGAAAAACTAAACAGATATTTCTTTGACAAATATAAATTGTTGTTATACTATTTTTTCTTCATTCATCTTTTTACTCTAAGTATTTGGTTACATGCAATTTGAAAAATAAAGACAAAATTTATGAATCAATATTTTAACCTTGAGGAAAAGTCGGGTTTAAATCCAAATATAGAGTGGTTTACATTATTTTAAAAGATATATTTTAATGTAAAAATAAGTAAAATCTTATTAAAAGAAATTTAAATCATATTTTTCTCTAACAAATTTGAAAATTTGTAAATCATTTCAGTAAAAAGATTTAACACTCAATCCTTAATGATAACTACATTAACATGCTCCACCATTTCATTTTTGGTTTTTTATACCTAATGTCATACTTTTCTTTATAATATTTTATATTTCATATTATTATATCATTTGTTATATATCATGAATTTGGAACTAAATTTAAATATAACTTTGAACTATAACATGTTTACTTTGCAATTTGAGTTACATTTAAAACAAAAATGAAACGTGAAGTGAATGTCATTACAGTTTCTTTACTTTATTAACATTGGATATAAGTACAAGTTCGTAGCCGCACGGTTTTTTACCCATAGGCTAGTGGAAATTTAGTATACATATTTGCAATATTGTTTCAGTTCAAGCCCTATTGTTGTATTGACAATTCGAGTCAAATGAGTAAGTTTAGGTCAAACGTGAGGATTCGCTATAGATTATTTCAGGTCATTCTCATTCAGAATAATTGTTATTGGATTCCATCTTTGATGGATCTTATAATGCAAATATAAAGCCTTGACCGTATTATATTATATGAGATTTGCGTGCCCAAACTACCATAATTATAAAATTCTAGCTCATAAGTTCAAGTTTGCTATTTATATAACCAAAATGAGATATTTTTACGAGTTGAACATATTTCAATATTTTCCTTACTAATCTTACATTATGTGGAAATGAATATGGTATGTAGGCTATGATATGAAAGAAAAAAATATGAAATACTTACCTACAACATTGGTGTAAGTGACAACAGTGGGTGACCATTTTGACCCAACCCGTGGACCCCACCCGTAAATCACGGGTTCGGGTTAAGATTTTTCACTCGATTAATTTTTGAGTCGGATTTGGTTACTCATAATATAATTGGGTGAGATATGGGTTTAAAGTTATAACCAAAAACTCGACCCATTATCTTTGTTTCGTTGAAGAAACAAAATACAAAAAATACTACACATACATTAGAATGTCACTATATCTCTTTTATAATTCTATAACTATTAGTTAATAAATATAACAAATATTATCAGCAATTTTCTCAACTAGATCAACAATTTGATAAAAAAATTCAAAAGTGTCAACATTCTTTTTGTAATGAATCAAATAAATGAAGCCCATGCGCTCACTTGTAACTCTAAAGGAATTTAATGAACATCATTCTGAAAAAATAATAATAATTTGGATTAAAAATATGAAGCGGTAAAAAAAGATATATTTAGGGGTGTTTGTTTTGGGTAATCAAGAAAGGGAATCAGAATTATTCTTTGTTTAGTCTATTTTTCTTATTATCAAGAAAGATAAAGGAAATAGAATTACCACAAAACTCTCTAACTTGATTCCCCACCTGCTACTAGGGAATGAGATTCCTTTTCCCAGTACACATTAACCGGCGACATATGACCATTGACCGATGACTAATGATCATTAATCGGTGACCGGTGAATGTTGACTAGTAATTAATGGTCATTGATCGGCAGCCAGTAGTCATTGACTGGTTATTTATTTTATTTTCCCCAGCTCAAATAAATAGTTAGAAAAATCAAAGGGAATTATTTTTCATTCTCCTTCATTCCCTTTCTTGATTATATTCCCTTCCCCCGCTCAAAACAAATGCCCCCTAGAGTTTTTTTGGGTTAAACAGAATGGATTTAGGTTGAATGGTTTTATACGGGTCGAGTGAGGGTTGAAAATTTGTAACTCGATCATTTTTTGTTGTGTTTGTGTCAATAGATTTATAAATGGGACTAACCTCAACCCGACCCATTAACTCGAATTGCCAACCCTAGATAAAAGTGTATATTGTGAATTTGGAACGTTCATATATTTTCACTAAACCAAATTTATATTTCACAACTAGGTAGATGATGTGATAAGACTAAAAAAAAGTAAAAGAGTTAGTGATTTATTAAAATAATGAAATCTAGGCTGTCCAAACTCTTTGAACCATAAAAAAACATATCAAAAGTCCCTCAATAACCTTGATACCAAGTACAATGAAAAATATTTTCTTTGTCAATTAGTCTAGGGAAATTTAGTTTCTATGTTTCTATTACAAGCGACTCCCCATTGCTTATCGGTTCTATTGCTCGTCTTGTACACTTTCTTTTCAATTGCCCTTGAACCTTGTAATACTTTAATTGTTGTAATCACATTCAGTTTAATAAAGCATATTGCACAAGACACCATCGATATTTACAAAATTTCACACTATGGGCTAGTAAAAAATTATTATATACATTTCCAATATATTTTTCAGGTTCAAACCCTATTGTTATATTCACATAATGCCTAAGACCTGGCAATTTTGACCCAACCCAAAACTTAATCCGAACCCAACCCAGAATTTTATGGGTTAGGGTCATGATTATTGACCCCTTTTATTTTTGGGTTGGGTTAGGGTAATAAGCTAATTTTGTAGGTTAGGTTAGGGTAGAGATCCAAACCCTTGACCGAATTCAAAACTCAAATTAATATATATATGTATGTATTACTTTAAGACGAAACTATGTCTTAGCCTTAATTATAAAATATTTTACCAATCGGCCCAAGTCCAGATGGACTATCCAATCTTTAAATATATCACACACTTCATTATGTTAATCAAACAAATGGTCCAACCAACTCTACACATCAACCAACTATTTTGAGAGTTTTGAATTCACATCTTATTTAGTTTGACTCAACCAGCTCTGACAGTTGTTGATGTGAAGATAACTACTACAGGATGTTGTTTTGTTGTGAATGATATCCGTTTTGGCTTTTTGTAAATGATACAACACAACTAATATGTTTAAATGATTTATAAGGGTGAACAAAAACAGGAGATATATATATGTTTATGAATGATATTATACAACAAGATAAATATAGTACTTTACGTCGATTAAGTTCTAGAAGTAGCTACTGTATTTTGAAAAGTGGTTCAACAAATGCTATCTAGAGGATGAGATTATATCAATTAAATATGTTAAGTAATGCTATCCAAGGTTGTGAAATGTAGCTTTTGTACTTTGAAAAGTGGTCTATCAAAGTAGCTATTGTACTAAACGTATACTTTCTTCTGTTCTTAACACACGATTTTCTAGCACAACATATAGAATGAGACAGTTTGTGGACTATTTTACCCTTACTTTTCTGTAGGGAATAAGAGAGTTATGGGTTGAGGAAAAAAGTAAGGGGCTAAATGTGGAAAGTGGGTGATAAAAAGACCAAAACATCCTATATTTTAAAAACAATGACAACACTTAGAATTATCTAATGAGAACTGGAGGGAGTACAATTTAATCTCATGTAATGTGACATTTATGCCTGTGTTAAGTAATATGGGTTATTGTTTGCTTAAAAAAATGGGTTGGGAGGGTTGGGTTAGAGTTTAAGGATTTTAAACGGGTTGGGTTAGGGTCATGAATTTTTTACCCATCTATTTTTGGGTTGGGTTGGGTTAAAGTACTTTAATGGGTTGTATTAGGAATGCCAATCACATGAACTTGCTCCACCATCTCATATTTTGTCCAACAAATCTATAAGTTTTTGGCAATACATTAATTCTTAATGACAACTACATAAACTTGCTCCACCATCTCATTTTTTTTGTTTACCTAATGTCATGCTTTTCTTAATAATATTTCATATTCCATATTATTATATCATTTTTTATTGATCATGAATTCGAAAAGTGAATTTAAATATAATTTTGAATCTATAACATGACAACTTGAGTTACATTTAAAAACAATGAAACGCGAAGGGAATCTCGCTAAAGTCTCTTTAAATACTTTATTAACGTTGGTATAAGTACAAGTTCTTAGTCCGGATGTATGAGGCGATTTTTTACCTATCGACTAGTTGAAAATTATTATACACATTTTCAATAAAAAAAAATTCAGGTTCAATGAAATACCCCAAATCTAATTAACATTATAAAACTATTATTTAATGGAAAATAATCCAAATATAAATCACTTCACGTACGCATGCAAACCCATGCATGAGAACGTTACGTAAAAATAGTCGTTTCTCCATAAACGCTAAAACACCTTAGAAACATATGGTCAAGCATGACCTTGTATGACCTTCTAAAAATTAAACCAAATGGTCACACACTCATTATATGATTATATAAACATATTCTCTAGGCTATATTCAGTCAAAAACGCAAAACGCTCGGGAGTGCTCACGCACGCCCCTTAAAGCACGAAAAGACCGAAGGAGTGCCGAGGTGGCACAAACTCCCATAAAATTAATTCCTAGAGTTCCTAACATCATTATTAACCATTCTAAAGAGAACCCACGAAGTGGTTTCTCAAAATTCAACAAAAACCTCAGGAGTATTTCTTAGCGCTCCTTTTTGCCCGGGAGTGTCCCGATGGCCCGTAAATTATGTCGTGGGTTGATGTAACCCCATATAACTTAATTTAATGTCTTAATATATCATTATTTACTATAATAAGTGTTTATAAACACTTGTAACTCATAAAAATAATTTATTTCCTTAGAGCACAAAAACACACCTTCGGGTGTCACGAAAACGCGTTTTACGCAATTGCCTTGTAGTTTTTGACATACCACGAATTAAGAATCTTAAATAGGGTTAAAATGACCTTCTAAATCAGTTGGAGGCAGTGTCAAACCAGGTGCTCTATAGGGGCCGATTTTATGTGCAAAAAACTAATTTGCATTCAAAGTTTATAAAAGGCATAGAACATGGTGACTCACCTTCCCATGTGTTATAATAATTAATAGCAAAGAAATATAAGTCTCATATGAGCTCCATGCTGTCGAAATTATGAAGGGAAACAAGACCATGTGTGCTAGACAAAAACAAAATGAAAAAGGCAAAAAGTAAATCTAGATTCCACCTTTTGATTTCTTTTTTCCATGTGACCTTCCTTTGCTCTTCCTTAGCTCTTCTTGGCTGGTTGATAAGCTCCATTCAGGCCTTGAAATCGTCCACCTACAAGGAAGAAGAAGACAAGTTACAAACATTGAAAAATCAAAGGAATAAAGCATTACTTTTCTTACCTTGTCATTTAGCTCACATTATTTTGCTACACCTTGCCTTGTCTTGCATTATGGCCGAAAATGTGCTGGTAACATGGGCATTTATTGAGCCAATAACCCATGGAATAAACTAAAGAAAAAAATGGTCAAATGACATTAAAAATTAACAAAACAAAAACAAACCCAACTTACCTTATACAATACGTGTGCACTCATTCTTTCCCTTGCACACATCAATTCCAAATTGGTAAGTTCCTAACCCTCTCTTCTAGCTTCATCTTCTTCCTTTGAAGCTCTTAAGTCCATTAATGGAGTTTTAACTTCTATCTTCATCTTTAAGGTAATTTCCTAGCATTTCTTGTCAAGCCTTGAAGCAAAACTCTTCCTAGCACACCATAGCATTTCGGCATCAACTATTGTTCCAACGAGGTTGTCCAAACCAACATTAAACCAAGGAGCATCTCAAGGTTATCTTAAGGTAGTTTTCAAGCTTGAAAATCCTTAAAGCACATTTTATTGTGTAACCGATTTCTATCTCTTCTAAGGCTCTTTTCTTCTTCATTTTCATGAAGGAAAACTTGTTCTTCATCCACCTTAAGTGAGCCGAAATTATAAGGAGAAAAGCTTAAGGTAAATTCTTGGAAAACTACTTACAAATCTACTTAAGATCTTTATTGAAGATCTAACTCCTAAACTCCTTCACCACTTGCATATAACCGAAGTGGAGCATCAAAATTTCATTAGAGAAAGCTTGGAGATTCAAGAAGAGTTCAAGCACTTAACCACCTTTGTTAAGAAGTAAGTTTACTAAGTAAATCTTTATGTTATAAGCTTTGTTAAGCCTCTAAAAATTATACAAAAATTATGTACATCTCCTAGGTTAATTAAAACCGAAACTATATGGTATTATATGCCAAAAATATAATCTATAACATATATGGAAAATATTTACCTTAAGACACATTTTTGTGTCACAAAATTTATTTATGTTACATATAAATTCAAGCCGAAATGTCAAGGGCAAAAATACTTTATTTTGAGCTAAGAATCAATATAAGACATTACAATAATTTTTACATGAGTTATATGACTCATATGAATTTATGTATATTTATTATGACATATAAATCCACTTTTATATACTATATGGTAGCTATTTAATTATGGCCGAATTGTCTAAGTGAAAAATAGATTTTTATGAGCTACTTATGTATATAAACTTATACTATAAAGTTTGGTGAGTTAAAAATATTTTATTAGAGCTTAAATGGCTAATTAATTAAGTTATGTGGCTTAAATGTAATTTTTACAAAGTTTGGTGAGTTTAATGTGAAAACTGAGAGTTAAGGGTCTGTTTGGTGTAATATAATATAATATAAGGTTAGGAATTAAGTTTATGAATTTTAGATAATTTAAACAAGTGTTAAAATAACATTTTATAAAGTTTTGGGCTATTATGTAATTTATAAAAGTTGTTATGAAAGTTTGGAACTTATTAGTGGGCGAATTCATAATTAAGAGATTTATTAGGTTCACCTTCGAAATTTTGAGGAATAAATATTTAGACTATAGTTTATAAGTTATTAAGAAACTATTATAAAGTTTTGGGATAAAAATGTAATTAAGGAAAAATAAATGACAAAGCCGAATTACTTTGGGGTTAGTTTGGTAATTTAAGAATTTATATATATATATTCGGCATTTATGGAGAATTAAAATTAAAAAATATAGTTATAAGGCATTATGTTAAGATTATAAGATTTTGGGCTAAATTGATTATAAGAATATATATATATATATATATATATATATATATATATATATATATAGATATATATGCCGAGAATTGGAGGGGCTAAGTTGTAATTTCAAGAGTTACAATATTTAAAGTATATAACCAAATAGTAATGTAATTATTAGTTGTGATATTAAATAGTAATATTAATGGTAGTTTTGTGATTAATTAAATAAGGATTAAATATGTATATAAAGAGATTAGAATTTAATGTAAAGTTTATGAATAATGTGGTTGTTTGTAAATAACCGAAATATAAGGGTAATAATTTAGATTTAAATAAATATAGGTCCCATGTGGATTTTGGAGGAATTAGAAAGAAAGAATTTTGATTAAAGGAATTATGAAGACGAAACTATGACTTATATAGTTATAAGGAAATTAAAGGTAACCAATAATTATAATTTATGGTTAAAAGAGGAGTAATAAAAACTATAAGGATAATATGTCCATGTATGACATAGAAATATAGTTAAGAAATTATAAGTTGTTATGTCACCTAGACAATCAAAATAAACAACAAATATAGTACATGAATAAATAAATACTTACATGTACATTAAAGGATTTATAAATAAATCAAAGGAATAACAAATAAGTTGTACATGAAATCATGAGGTAATTAAAAGAAATAAACCTCACATGAAATAACAAATACGAAATTTGTTGAATGATCCAATAAAATTATTATATAAGGGTAACATAAATTAACCCTCTCAGTTAATCCTATTCTAGGACTTTGTTTGACCAGATGTTGATCGGGAATTAAAACAAGTACAGTCTACGGTGAACGGTATGGGATTCTTGCAACCTGTTTTCTACCGGATTACACCGGCTTGTGTGCTATCTGTTGTTTGAATTAACGACCAAGATAATTAATGTAAAATATTGTTTTACTCTTGTGCACTGTTGTGTTATTATATATGCGTGAATGTTGCTAACTACGACGTGTATGTCCCACGCATACAACACTACAATACCAGTGGATTAAATACTTCACTTTCACTAACAACAAACGTCATTATCCTAAACGTGATAATTGACAATACACATTGTGTTCTTATTTATCGTCCCTATATGACACCTAACAATTCTATACTACGAGAACGAGGAGCCCAGTTGGATCTGGCCATGCATGCTACAGGAGTTGTACCTGTCTCAGGTCGTCTCCTATTCAGTCTACGTCGCGACGGAACATTTCAGTGGAGAGGAAGACTTTATTCCTCTCGAGGGTTCAATTCCCAACAGTTCAGTGGAGAGGAAGACTTCATTCCTCTCGAGGGTTCGATTCCCACATTTCTCAGTACAGGAGTTAACTACGTTATCTTCTGAGGGTCTAGTTACCCAACCTTTCAATCTTAACGAGGTCACTATACCTTCACTATTTGAGATATTCATTTATACCTGTCAGTCCCACTGTGTGGACCCGACTATCATTAAAGGATTACAGTTCATCTAACTTGACCTTCTGCAGTCTTGTTCTATTGACATCATTGTCCTTGTATGGATACTTGTTATTATCATACTATGCTTGTTTACAGCTTTATAAAAATGAACTGCATGTATTCGACAAAGTAGTTGGTGTGGCCCGGTAGACGATGGGCTGCACGTTTTCCATACCAGCATTGTTTGCTGAGCCCCTTTGGGGGCACCCCCATTTTTCAGGTACCTGAAGTTGAGAAGATTACCACACCGAGTGTAGGTGGGGTAGATTCAAGCTATGGGAGTCTTCTTCTAGATATTTGTTTTTACTTAAGTATTTTACATTTGAGTTTGATTCCTAGTATCTCGGATTGTATTCGTATTCAGACCGTGACTTTTGGAGATTGTATTTGGAGCTAGCCTTGTTGGTCACAAGGGTGGCCAACGGCATTGTAATACCGCCCGGTTGTTGTATTTATTTCCGCTGCAGTTGTATTTTATTTGGGAGTGATCGCCGTTCAGGTTATTGGATTCGGGTTGGGGTGTTACATTCAAACCCTATTGTTATATTGACAGTTCGAAGCAAAAGAATGAGTTTAGGTGAAACAAGTAAGTTTAGGTTAAACAGGAGGATTTGAGAAAGATTGTTTCAGGTCATTATCATTTAGAAGAACTGTTGTTGGATTCCATCTTTGATGGATCTTATAATATAAATATAAAACCTCATATTTTATCATATGAGATTTCGGTTCCCAAACCACAGTAATTGTAAAAGTCTAGCTCATAAGTTCACATTTACTATTTGTAAAACCATAATGAGAGATTCTTTTAAGGTGAATATACTTCAATATTTTCCTTACTAATTTTACATTATGTGAAAATGTATATGGTATATTGGCTATGACATGGAAGAGAAAAAATATGTTACAACCAAAAAAGAAGAAAAAAATGAAGTGCTTACCTACAACATTGATGTAAGTAATAACATTGGTGTGACAATTATGACCTAAGCCAAAACCCCGACCCAAAACCGACCCTCAAATCCAGGTTTGGGTTGAGAGTTTTGACCTATTAATTCTTGGGTCGGGTTTAGGTTACTCATTATTTTGGGTTGGGTATAGGTTTAAAGTTATATCCCGAACTTAGCCCGACCCATTATCTTTATTTTATTAGTGAAAAATTATAATAAATAGTACACATATATTAAAAATGTGACTACGGCTCTTTTATAACTATTAGTTAATAAATATAACAAACATGATCAACACTTTTATCAAGCAATACAACATTTTGATAAATATTTTTTCAAAAGGGTCAACATTCTTTTTGTATATGGATTGTATTAGGGTGAATGAAGACCATGCAATCACTTGTAACTCTTAAGGAATTTAATCAACATCGATATAAAAATGATAATTTAAAAAAAATGTGAAACTGTCAAAAAAAATATATACTTAACAAATTTTGGGTTAAACGGATTGGGTTGGGTTAAATGGTTTTATACTTATTGGATTAGGGTTGAAAATTTGTAAATGGATTATTCTTTGGCTGGTTTGGGTCAATAGATTTTTAACCGGGTTGGGTATGGGTTAACCTCAACCCACCCATCAACCCGAATTGTCATCCCTAGACAACATATATGATGTGAATTAGGAATGTTCATATATTTCCACTAAATCATATTTATATTTCATAACTAGGTAAATGATGTGACAAGACTAAACATATTAAAAATGGTGATATACGAAATAATTAAATCTAGGTTGACATCTAAACTCTTCGAATCATAAAAAAAAATATAAAAAGTTCCTCAACAACCTTGGTCTCAAGTACAATGAAAGATTTTTTTTTGTCAATTAGTTTTGGGGATTTTAGTTTCTATTTTCTATTCCAAGTGACTCCCATTGCTTCTCGAGTTATATTACTCAGTCTTGAGCATTTTCGTTTTCAATTTCCCTTGAGCCTTGTAATAATTTAATTATTGCAATCACATTCAGTTTAATAAAGCATATTACGTAAGATACTACAGATATTACAAAATTTCATAGTATGCCACTAAGACATATATATATAAATAATAAATATATATTGCTGGAATATCATCTTCTACATGTTTCGGTCATTCATAGCTATCTAGATATTTCCACAAAGGTTTAAGGTTCAAGGGTTTGTCTTACATTTTTAAAGTTAATGTATATAATTAAGGGTGAACTAAAAGTCTAGGGTTGGATTTTGATGGTTTAAATTTTAAGAATATATGATTGAGAGTTCAACTTTTAGGGTTTAAAGTTTAAGTCATATAGTTGAGGATTTACGGGTTGGAAGATATAATTATTAACCAAAAAAAGTGTTCATTGCATACAGTCCGATACTGTAACACTTTTGGAAAACTCAATAATATACTATGAAATATCCCTTTATTAACCATAATGTGAAATTGTAACCATTTTAATCCACAAATTGAAAAGGATATTGTAACGATCTAATAATCTTGCCTACTGTCAAGCCCAAACTTCGACTAACATTGAATGTGAAAACTGACAACTTAGTTCTGATGTCCCCGCTTTGGGTTAGGCTAAAAGCCAATAGTTCGGCAAGAAAAAATATTAATCAATGTGTGTTGTTTGATGTGGCATAAAAATGACATGACTCATTGAGTTCGGAGAAACGCTCTTATTAATTGTTTGTAATTGTCACTATCTTTCATCATCGATCTTCACATAGTACAAACAACTTTGACCAAACAAACATTTTTGTGACCCGAACAGAGCTAATCATGAGTGGTATGGCCCGCTGACTCGGCCCACTTGAAAGCTCGACGAGCTCGGGCCTGATCAACTATTTGGGCGGGTTTGGACAACAAACATGCCCAAAAAACAAGCTTCAACACATTTTTGAGCCCGCGGGTAAGCCCGACCTAATTTTATATAATATTATCTTGTAAAAAATAATAATAATTTATATATTTAATTAAATATATATAGGTTATTTAAATTATATTAATTATTTAAAATTTATTAATCATATAATAATAAAAAACCATATTGGCTATCGGTAGAGCCAGATAAACCAGACGTGGCCCAACCTGACCCAAGAATAGAAAAACCAGGCATGGACACTAGAAATAGACCCGACAGACCTCACTCTAAATTAGTAATTAAATTTTAATAAAATCTAAAAATAATTTGGAATTTCAATGCCTAAGTCTTAGGGTGCGTTCATTCGAGATGAGGAAACAGAATGGAATCAGGATAGGGAATGGAAAGGAAAGGAAATGGATTCCCCCAAATCAAGAAGTCTGTTTGATTCTAACACAGAAACAAAATAGATATCTCAATGATTGTCTTTGTTGTTGTTTGGTTCCAAACAGTGAAGTGTTAATACTAATTACATTATGAATAATATATATTAATGTTATCTAATTTGTATGTAACATATACTAATATTTATATAAATTATATAGCATATATAATAGTTTTAAATTATGAATGATATATATATATATATTAATATTTATATATATATCTATATATAATAACATTTTTTGAAATTTGTCTATATATAATATTAATTTTTAAATTTTATAGTATTTGAGTTTAAAATAATATTTATTGATATATAATACAAAAAAATTTTTAAATTGTAAAATATAAATAATATATATATGATATTTTTTATATTTATAGTATTTAAATTTTAAATAATATTATTAATAATTTTTAAAATATTAAATTAATTGTAAATAATATATAAATATATTCATATAAATATCATCTATAATAAATATTTTTAACTTCATAAACAATATGTATAAATATTTTTATCTTTATAGCATTTAAAGTATAAATAATATTTATTAATTAATTATATTATAATCATATTTTTTCATATTTATTTAAATTATAACTAATATTTATAAATGATTATATATGTTGATATTTATTTAAATTTATTAATAATATATATTATTTCAGAATTTATTGTAGTTATATTATAAATAAATTTATATTATATATAGTATTCATTCATTTTTTCAAATAAAATAATATATAATATTATTATAAATTATATATTGATATTTTTTAAAATTATTATGATATATAATAAATATTTATATAATATAATTTATTCATATCCATTATTTTTATATATTTTAAATAAAATATATTATTTTATATAAATTATATACCAATATATTAGTATTTGTTTATGTTAAAGATGATGATAGGGAAAGGAAGGAAAGGGAATACTTTTTCCTAAGAATCTTGAAATACCCTAAATATTAGACGCATAAAAATCATAACGCGTTTTATAATACGTACATAAAATAACGTACGAGCAAATAAATCTAGTATATGTATATATATGTACGTATACGAAAATACACGTACGTAACGTTACGATATTGTAACGTCGTGAATAAGTAACAATGTCGTCACATAACTTCGTTACAAAAAAAGTATATAATAACACGATATAATATAATCGTGTATATACCGTAACATTGTAAATGAGTGACAATGATAATAATAAAAATAACAACACGATATAATATATAGTCACGTGTATATAAAAAAATAAACTTGTGTGTTTTTAAAAAAGAGGGGGAGCAAAGACGCTCCCGCTGAGGTTCGAACCCAAACCTCTCGTACCTTCCCGAACACCTTAACCGAGTGAGCTATGCTCAAATTCAGTAACAACTACCGATCTGACTAGACTAGTAGTGCAACTAGCACTGTAACTACAAAAAAAAAAGAGAAAAAAAAAAGGAAAGATGGACAACGAATTAACCGTGAACTTACCCAACCTTGATTCAAGCAACCGAGAGACAATGAGGCATGGCTCCAACTGATCATGTTTCAAATTTCCACACCTCAAGAGTCTAAATTCTCTAACTTCCATGCATACCTCCTGAAAAGGGCCGACATCCACTCTTATTTTTCGCCTATTTTAC
This sequence comes from Limonium bicolor, assembly GCA_023374045.1. Classification (NCBI taxonomy): domain Eukaryota; kingdom Viridiplantae; phylum Streptophyta; class Magnoliopsida; order Caryophyllales; family Plumbaginaceae; genus Limonium; species Limonium bicolor. The sequence goes on along the minus strand of CM041782.1, from coordinate 13,666,240 downwards.
CCCAACACCAGGACTAAGTTGATAACCACGTAATCAGTCAACTGAAGCTTGCATGTCTCGGTGATATTCCACTCCTTCCCTTTCACGCTGCCCAGTTGCTTTGCATTTTGCTCCAACACCGACGCCTATGTAATGGCCTGCACCGCATAGTGATTCTGCCCAGATGCCAATCGACCTTTGCATGTCCTGAGACCTTCAAACCAGCAAGGTAAGCAAAGTCTCTAGACTGTCCTTTTGTTTCAACTGACCCCTGTTTTCCCAGATCGAAAACTCCCCCGTGAATCATCCTTGCCTTGTTGTTTCTGTTTGAAAAGAAACTATCATGTTACCCACGAATCCTTCCTTGTTAAGCAGTGAACGCCAACACATTGGTTCATCCCTCTACTGCCGATCCGATCTGGTGCTCAGGCCCCTGGAAAACAAAAGAAAAACTAAATCAATGAGTCCAGAGAACTAACAGGTAAAACCGTAACCAGTGTCCTCCCTCTTATTAGTTCCGCCTGAGTTTTATGTACAAGTTTCCCTAAATTTCTTCTTTGGTCACGCAAGAAACCTGCATGCCACCTACTGCAAGAGTCCAAGGGACACCTGAAACAAAATCTGCTCCAGGAACCATCAAGGTAAACTCCAAAACCTGTTACACAATCAGAGGAGTTTCTGTCGAGTTCTAAAACTGAAATAAGAACCAGTGATCTATACTTGTTTGTATGAATGAAGTATTAAGCATCTGAGAATTTAACAACAAGTAATAGGGGACTAAAGGCCACGACTAAAGAGTTGGTGAAAGGCTCAGGCAATTCTGTACAACTTAGCCAAGGGAAACTAGTGCAATCTGATGTTTAACAACCCACTGTCAAACCTGATAATCTGCTCGAGAATTTGTAACATCTGCTTCTGTATACTTGCTTTCCAGAAGTAATGTGAAGGTGGTAGTGGTTAGGCCATGAACTGAGAACCTAGCTAGTACACTAGACTATGGGTAAACAAGCGGGGGAAGAATAAACTAGGTTCAAGAATGAAAATAGAAACGGAAGAAGAAAAGATATCAGTTTCAGTTTTCGTTTTTTTTTAGTCCCTGAAGTATTGCTTGTTTCAGTATAGGTAAGTTGTGTAACTTCAGCTAGGCTGTTGTGGGTCTGTCTCAAGAATAAAGCTGTATTAGAACACCCCACTAAGGAAACTAGATAACACATGAAAAAGGAGAAGAAGAAGTAGTATTGCGCAGAAACTTAATTCAGTTTTTCTACTACTATATGTTTCAGTATAAGAAGGTTTTCTTTGAGTTATCAGCGTGGTATTGGATCTGTTATGAGTTTAAGATCCTGCCAAGGATACAAATTAGTTGGGTGAACACTTGGGGTGAAAATAGAAGTCAAACTAATAGCCCAAAAGAAGGACTAAAGAGGAAAACACACAGAAATCTCGTTTGGTTATTGCAGTTCTTTTCTTTGTTTTACGTCTCTGTATAAGAAAGCTTTAGGAATGTCATCAGGGTTGAATCGGCTTGATTTTTGGTTTGTGACCTTACTGAAACATCTAACTAAGTGGGGAAATACGTTGGGAGGTAACTGAAACAACAAATAGAAAGTAGACAGAAGTATGACAATATCAGATAGCTGTTACAGTTTTGTTTTTCGGTTTTCCTGAATATCAGTTCTGTATAACCGTGAGCAGAGGTGTTATGTAAGATGTTTTGAATTCGTTTTGGGGGTTAAAACTGCATTTAGGTTTTAACCACACAGCTAAATTAATTGAGGAAAATTTAAAGGCAGATTCATGAACAAACAGAGAGTTAGAAGAAGGTAAATCAGTTACTGTTTTTCAGTTTTTCAAGTTTCAGTTTTCTGGTCTCAGTATACGCATGTCCCATTGGAATTAACAGCATGGTGTTGGGGGTTGTCGTAAAGATTAAAACGGTATTAAAACTTTAACTAAACAGCTAAACTCTTGGAAGGAAAGTTGTAAGCCAGCCTAGAAAAGAAACAGAAAAAACAACAGAAGGAATGCAAGAGTTAGTCATCAGTTTCGGTTTCAGGTGGTGAAGGGTTCTGCTTCTGTACAGAAGATTGAGTGAGGATTTATTTGTGAAGTTCTGAGGTTAACCTGGAAATAAAACTTTTACTAAGTAAGAAGCACATAGGAGAGAGATTTGAGAGATAAATTTGTAAGCAAACAGAAAAGAAAAGAAGAAACAGAAGGGAGGAAATCAGGTCTATACTGCAGGTTGGTGTTTTGGTCTCTGAAAATTGTGTTCTGTGCAGCTTGTTACAGAGAGCAGTAAAGGGGTTACACTGAGGGTTCTAGGAACTTAGAAATCCTATCAATCCATCTAACTAAGTGTGAGAACGTTTTAGGGAAAGGGAAAGTCCCAAATCAGGAGCAAAGGAAACAAAGGGAGGTGAGGATATCAGAATTTATGTTACAGTTTTGATAGATGTTGCCCCTGTATAACTGTCACAGCAGTCCTTTGTAGATTACACTGATTTATCCACGAACTTAAGATTCTGACAATACACTTAATGAGGTTAGAAAGCACTTGGAAGGTAAGGAAAACAACTCACTGCTGTGTAAAGACAAACTGAGAGAGAATGTTTGAGTTGGTGTCCAGCTTTTCTATATTTCGGTGTTCCAGTTCTACCCTATTTGGTGATTCAGTATGTCCAATCTCCCAAGGGGCTGAGAGGATGAAGATGGTTTAAGAATAAACACAAATCATGATTAGTAGTTACAGTTAGGCTAGTAAGGACATTTCTAGAGCTCAATCATCAGATTTCTACACTAGAGATTCATGTATCAGATTAACAGAAAAAAAAATTTCAGTTCTGTATAACTTTTACAGAGAGGTTGGAGGGAGTTGTGCTGAACTGTAAATGACTATAAAACACCTCCAATATACCTTGGTAAGGTTATAAGTGCTTAGGGAAAATTAGGAGTCAGGATAACTCACTACGCATAAGGATCAAACAATAATGCACCAGTTCTGTTTCAGTTCTTTCTTCTGAAATCCTTGCCTCTGTGTAACCGAAATGCAAGTGGTGCAAGGGTGTTGTGTGGGCCTGCTATTAAACCCAACATCTAGCTAATCAAACTAAGCAAACCTATACAAGAAAATTGAGTGAATTGGAAACTGATAAATGGACTACAAGGGGAGGAAGGGATGAGTATTTCACTGATTTCAGTTTCAGTCCTGATGGTGATTGTTTCTGTATAACTGAGATACAGCAGGAATTAAGAGGGTGGAAATGGCCTAGAAATGAACTTATAACCTAGCTAACAACTGCAGCAAGATTAACAAAACTTTTAGAGAAGAATACACATCAATGGAGTTAACCCGAAATAAGAGTTAAGAGGAAAGATGTGGGTCGTGGTTTCAGATTTGGGGGAAACTTGTGGGTCCGGTATAAATACGTTCTAGGGGTATTTTAGGGACTATATTAGTGATACGAGGTTTAAAACATTACCCACCTATCTATCTAAGAAGGGAATACACCTTAGACAAGTTATGTCTATTTTATACAAACTTGTTACATAAATAACGCTTAAGATACTTTAACACGAAGCTAAGGAAAAAGGACTTAGTTAACGTGTAACTAAAGGTATGAATATCCTAGGAGTGAGTTGATCCTAGGATTAATGCATGTGGAGTTCTAAGAGTCAATATAAACTAAGCATGTGATAACATACTTAGGGAATAACATACGATATAAATTATCGTCACATAAATAATAAGCTGACACACTGTTTTAATTACCTCTAGGACCGTAGCGAGCTCCGACCGGGACTTCGAGTGTAAGACAACTCGTGCTTTCTGATCCAGGTATGGACATGTGTGGTTCGTATGTTGCCGTGTTACACGGCTTGTGTGCTGTGTGCTCTGTGTGAAAAGACCCTAAGATCAATGCATGGAATTGGATTGCTTGTTTATTATGTTGTTTGATTTTTATATCATTGTTGTGTATCATTGCGCGCACACAGTAGTTTAGTCCCTTTCGCGTTATGGAACCCTGAGATGAAACACAGCGAACTATGTAAACAAAGAAACTACATAAAGGGAAAACCAAACGAGAACCACAACGAACTATGAAAACAAAGAGAATGCTATAAAGGGGAACTCCTCTCTAACTATGGAGGACGTACCATGACACCCACTATGGTGTCTATTCATTAATGATAATGAAGAGCAAGTCTCCTTTGGTGAGACATGACGAACCACGTAGACAAAACAAAAGAACTATACAAAGAGACGAATCCTCTCTAACTTTCGAGGACCTCTAAAGACACCCACTATGGTGTCGAGCTACCAAGGATAATGATAAACCAATACCTTAGAAATGAGTAGGGATACGGACCCTTAGTATCCGGAGCAGAGGCTAGTAACGTTGAGAAGGGATAGGGATACGGACCCTTAGTATCCGGAGCAAAGGCTAGTAACATTGAGAAGGAATAGGGATACGGACCCTTAGTATCCGGAGCAAAGGCTAGTAACATTGAGAAGGAATAGGGATACGGACCCTTAGTATCCGGAGCAAAGGCTAGTAACATTGAGAAGGAATAGGGATACGGACCCTTAGTATCCGGAGCAAAGGCTAGTAACATTGAGAAGGAATAGGGATACGGACCCTTAGTATCCGGAGCAGAGGCTAGTAACATTGAGAAGGAATAGGGATACGGACCCTTAGTATCCGGAGCAAAGGCTAGTAACATTGAGAAGGAATAGGGATACGGACCCTTAGTATCCGGAGCAGAGGCTAGTAACATTGAGAAGGAATAGGGATACGGACCCTTAGTATCCGGAGCAGTGGCTAGTAACGTTTAAAAACAACAGAGGGAGAAAAGAGCTATCCAGGAATGGAGGATTAGCTACGAGGAAGACGTTCTCCAAATTGTGGTAATAAGAGAATTCACAAGTAACCTATAAAGAAACAAGGAATGAATAGCACCTACATAACAAAGTCTCGGGATCTAATCTATACCCCTGACTCGGTGCCAGAGAATAGAGGAAAACATGTGTAATGAGAGCAAGCAAATAAGAAAATTCACAAATGTGATTCTTTAAGAAACAAGAAAAGATTGGCACCAAAATGATATGGTCACGGGATCTAAACTATATCCCCAGACCTGGTGCAAGGAAAAGAAAAAAAAAATACACATCATGGGAACAAGAGAAAAGAAATGAAAACACACAACGCTCGAACGATCCCCTAGTGAGGATCATTGGTAAACATACCTATGCACACGTCTGATGACTTACATGATTGTTGTTGCTATATTAGCAGCTTGTTGTGCTTGGATGCGTTTTGATGGGCTATGATGCCAGCTGTTATGCTTGGATGTTTGTTGATGTTGCTATGCTACCTTGAAGTGTGTTTGATATTATGATGTGATGTGATGTGCTTTACTGCTTTAATATAGCATGTAATTTGACTTAATAATATTCGACCAAGTAGTCGTGTGACCCGGTAACATGCGGGCTTCACACGTTCATACTCGGCATAGTTTTGCTGAGTCCTTTATTTTTACAGGTATGGGCCTGGACGATGCCGGAGAGTAGGCAAGTGACTACCATGGGGGTAGTCCTTCTGGTAAGACTTAAGTAGAGTACGAATGTACGGTTATGTTGTTTAAGTTATTAACTAAACTGTAGATGCTCGGTACTTGGGTTGTACTTTATATTGTATTTGGATTTCGTTAAGTTTGGACTTCCAGTCATTCAGACCGTAACTTGGTTGGTAGTTGTGGTCTGTCAACCACATGGGTGGTTGGTCTGTAGCACCCGAATAGAGTTCAAAACCGCTGCGTAGACTTCTCCTGCTAACTTAGGCGCGTCGTTTAATTGTTGTTATATTCGGGGGTGTTACAGAAAGTGGTATCAGAGCGTAGTTGCGCTCTGATGACTGGAACAGAGGAGTACCGAGTATAGGAAAACCTAAATTTGAGAAACGGGGTTACGGGTTAGTTGTGAGGCTCGTTAGTTACGGTCCATTCAATCCGTACGAAAACGCTGGAGAGGTAGAAAGCCTCCTCACACTCGGGAAAACCCGATCTGGCGTTTACACAATGGCATATAATCAATCCGGTAAGGAAAACTAGGTACCCCTATGTTTTCATCGATGTTTCGGCTTAGTGTAGGGTACGGGGCGTACCCCTCTTTTAAGGGGGGTAAGCGCGTTCTGTTTTGTATGTGTGTCGATTTATGATGACGTATTCCTACAACCACTTGTGGTTGGTTGGTAGGTTTGTATGTTTGGATTGTGTGTGAAAATGTTATGTACGCTATGTATGAATGAATGTCGTGTGCCTTGGTTTGCACTTTAGCATGTTATACACATTGCTAGCTTCTGGTCTACTATGAGAACTTGTGTGAAGCCACTGATGTGGCACGGTGCTTAGAAGCACCGAGCATTTTAATTACGAACTTAATCATTTGGGTATCGATAATGAATACGGGACTGGATCCCTAAGATTGCTAGGAGTGGAAAATATAAGTTAAGGAAGTAAGACTTCGGGACGAAGTCTCTTTTAGGGGGGTAAGCTGAAATACCCCTAAATATTAGACGCATAAAAATCATAACGCGTTTTATAATACGTACATAAAATAACGTACGAGCAAATAAATCTAGTATATGTATATATATGTACGTATACGAAAATACACGTACGTAACGTTACGATATTGTAACGTCGTGAATAAGTAACAATGTCGTCACATAACTTCGTTACAAAAAAAAGTATAAATAACACGATATAATATAATCGTGTATATACCGTAACATTGTAAATGAGTGACAATGATAATAATAAAAATAACAACACGATATAATATATAGTCACGTGTATATAAAAAATAAACTTGTGTGTTGATTTTAAAAAAGAGGGGGAGCAAAGACGCTCCCGCTGAGGTTCGAACCCAAACCTCTCGTACCTTCCCGAACACCTTAACGAGTGAGCTATGCTCAAATTCAGTAACAACTACCGATCTGACTAGACTAGTAGTGCAACTAGCACTGTAACTACAAAAAAAAAAAAGAAAAAAAAAAGGAAAGATGGACAACGAATTAACCGTGAACTTACCCAACCTTGATTCAAGCAACCGAGAGACAATGAGGCATGGCTCCAACTGATCATGTTTCAAATTTCCACACCTCAAGAGTCTAAATTCTCTAACTTCCATGCATACCTCCTGAAAAGGGCCGACATCCACTCTTATTTTTCGCCTATTTTTACACCCACACCAGGACTAAGTTGATAACCACGTAATCAGTCAACTGAAGCTTGCATGTCTCGGTGATATTCCACTCCTTCCCTTTCACGCTGCCCAGTTGCTTTGCATTTTGCTCCAACACCGACGCCTATGTAATGGCCTGCACCGCATAGTGATTCTGCCCAGATGCCAATCGACCTTTGCATGTCCTGAGACCTTCAAACCAGCAAGGTAAGCAAAGTCTCTAGACTGTCCTTTTGTTTCAACTGACCCCTGTTTTCCCAGATCGAAAACTCCCCCGTGAATCATCCTTGCCTTGTTGTTTCTGTTTGAAAAGAAACTATCATGTTACCCACGAATCCTTCCTTGTTAAGCAGTGAACGCCAACACATTGGTTCATCCCTCTACTGCCGATCCGATCTGGTGCTCAGGCCCCTGGAAAACAAAAGAAAAACTAAATCAATGAGTCCAGAGAACTAACAGGTAAAACCGTAACCAGTGTCCTCCCTCTTATTAGTTCCGCCTGAGTTTTTATGTACAAGTTTCCCTAAATTTCTTCTTTGGTCACGCAAGAAACCTGCATGCCACCTACTGCAAGAGTCCAAGGGACACCTGAAACAAAATCTGCTCCAGGAACCATCAAGGTAAACTCCAAAACCTGTTACACAATCAGAGGAGTTTCTGTCGAGTTCTAAAACTGAAATAAGAACCAGTGATCTATACTTGTTTGTATGAATGAAGTATTAAGCATCTGAGAATTTAACAACAAGTAATAGGGGACTAAAGGCCACGACTAAAGAGTTGGTGAAAGGCTCAGGCAATTCTGTACAACTTAGCCAAGGGAAACTAGTGCAATCTGATGTTTAACAACCCACTGTCAAACCTGATAATCTGCTCGAGAATTTGTAACATCTGCTTCTGTATACTTGCTTTCCAGAAGTAATGTGAAGGTGGTAGTGGTTAGGCCATGAACTGAGAACCTAGCTAGTACACTAGACTATGGGTAAACAAGGGGGAAGAATAAACTAGGTTCAAGAATGAAAATAGAAACGGAAGAAGAAAAGATATCAGTTTCAGTTTTCGTTTTTTTTTAGTCCCTGAAGTATTGCTTGTTTCAGTATAGGTAAGTTGTGTAACTTCAGCTAGGCTGTTGTGGGTCTGTCTCAAGAATAAAGCTGTATTAGAACACCCCACTAAGGAAACTAGATAACACATGAAAAAGGAGAAGAAGAAGTAGTATTGCGCAGAAACTTAATTCAGTTTTTCTACTACTATATGTTTCAGTATAAGAAGGTTTTCTTTGAGTTATCAGCGTGGTATTGGATCTGTTATGAGTTTAAGATCCTGCCAAGGATACAAATTAGTTGGGTGAACACTTGGGGTGAAAATAGAAGTCAAACTAATAGCCCAAAAGAAGGACTAAAGAGGAAAACACACAGAAATCTCGTTTGGTTATTGCAGTTCTTTTCTTTGTTTTACGTCTCTGTATAAGAAAGCTTTAGGAATGTCATCAGGGTTGAATCGGCTTGATTTTTGGTTTGTGACCTTACTGAAACATCTAACTAAGTGGGGAAATACGTTGGGAGGTAACTGAAACAACAAATAGAAAGTAGACAGAAGTATGACAATATCAGATAGCTGTTACAGTTTTGTTTTTCGGTTTTCCTGAATATCAGTTCTGTATAACCGTGAGCAGAGGTGTTATGTAAGATGTTTTGAATTCGTTTTGGGGGTTAAAACTGCATTTAGGTTTTAACCACACAGCTAAATTAATTGAGGAAAATTTAAAGGCAGATTCATGAACAAACAGAGAGTTAGAAGAAGGTAAATCAGTTACTGTTTTTCAGTTTTTCAAGTTTCAGTTTTCTGGTCTCAGTATACGCATGTCCCATTGGAATTAACAGCATGGTGTTGGGGGTTGTCGTAAAGATTAAAACGGTATTAAAACTTTAACTAAACAGCTAAACTCTTGGAAGGAAAGTTGTAAGCCAGCCTAGAAAAGAAACAGAAGAAAACAACAGAAGGAATGCAAGAGTTAGTCATCAGTTTCGGTTTCAGGTGGTGAAGGGTTCTGCTTCTGTACAGAAGATTGAGTGAGGATTTATTTGTGAAGTTCTGAGGTTAACCTGGAAATAAAACTTTTACTAAGTAAGAAGCACATAGGAGAGAGATTTGAGAGATAAATTTGTAAGCAAACAGAAAAGAAAAGAAGAAACAGAAGGGAGGAAATCAGGTCTATACTGCAGGTTGGTGTTTTGGTCTCTGAAAATTGTGTTCTGTGCAGCTTGTTACAGAGAGCAGTAAAGGGGTTACACTGAGGGTTCTAGGAACTTAGAAATCCTATCAATCCATCTAACTAAGTGTGAGAACGTTTTAGGGAAAGGGAAAGTCCCAAATCAGGAGCAAAGGAAACAAAGGGAGGTGAGGATATCAGAATTTATGTTACAGTTTTGATAGATGTTGCCCCTGTATAACTGTCACAGCAGTCCTTTGTAGATTACACTGATTTATCCACGAACTTAAGATTCTGACAATACACTTAATGAGGTTAGAAAGCACTTGGAAGGTAAGGAAAACAACTCACTGCTGTGTAAAGACAAACTGAGAGAGAATGTTTGAGTTGGTGTCCAGCTTTTCTATATTTCGGTGTTCCAGTTCTACCCTATTTGGTGATTCAGTATGTCCAATCTCCCAAGGGGCTGAGAGGATGAAGATGGTTTAAGAATAAACACAAATCATGATTAGTAGTTACAGTTAGGCTAGTAAGGACATTTCTAGAGCTCAATCATCAGATTTCTACACTAGAGATTCATGTATCAGATTAACAGAAAAAAAATTTCAGTTCTGTATAACTTTTACAGAGAGGTTGGAGGGAGTTGTGCTGAACTGTAAATGACTATAAAACACCTCCAATATACCTTGGTAAGGTTATAAGTGCTTAGGGAAAATTAGGAGTCAGGATAACTCACTACGCATAAGGATCAAACAATAATGCACCAGTTCTGTTTCAGTTCTTTCTTCTGAAATCCTTGCCTCTGTGTAACCGAAATGCAAGTGGTGCAAGGGTGTTGTGTGGGCCTGCTATTAAACCCAACATCTAGCTAATCAAACTAAGCAAACCTATACAAGAAAATTGAGTGAATTGGAAACTGATAAATGGACTACAAGGGGAGGAAGGGATGAGTATTTCACTGATTTCAGTTTCAGTCCTGATGGTGATTGTTTCTGTATAACTGAGATACAGCAGGAATTAAGAGGGTGGAAATGGCCTAGAAATGAACTTATAACCTAGCTAACAACTGCAGCAAGATTAACAAAACTTTTAGAGAAGAATACACATCAATGGAGTTAACCCGAAATAAGAGTTAAGAGGAAAGATGTGGGTCGTGGTTTCAGATTTGGGGGAAACTTGTGGGTCCGGTATAAATACGTTCTAGGGGTATTTTAGGGACTATATTATTGTGATACGAGGTTTAAAACATTACCCACCTATCTATCTAAGAAGGGAATACACCTTAGACAAGTTATGTCTATTTTATACAAACTTGTTACATAAATAACGCTTAAGATACTTTAACACGAAGCTAAGGAAAAAGGACTTAGTTAACGTGTAACTAAAGGTATGAATATCCTAGGAGTGAGTTGATCCTAGGATTAATGCATGTGGAGTTCTAAGAGTCAATATAAACTAAGCATGTGATAACATACTTAGGGAATAACATACGATATAAATTATCGTCACATAAAATAATAAGCTGACACACTGTTTTAATTACCTCTAGGACCGTAGCGAGCTCCGACCGGGACTTCGAGTGTAAGACAACTCGTGCTTTCTGATCCAGGTATGGACATGTGTGGTTCGTATGTTGCCGTGTTACACGGCTTGTGTGCTGTGTGCTCTGTGTGAAAAGACCCTAAGATCAATGCATGGAATTGGATTGCTTGTTTATTATGTTGTTTGATTTTTATATCATTGTTGTGTATCATTGCGCGCACACAGTAGTTTAGTCCCTTTCGCGTTATGGAACCCTGAGATGAAACACAGCGAACTATGTAAAAAAGAAACTACATAAAGGGAAAACCAAACGAGAACCACAACGAACTATGAAAACAAAGAGAATGCTATAAAGGGGAACTCCTCTCTAACTATGGAGGACGTACCATGACACCCACTATGGTGTCTATTCATTAATGATAATGAAGAGCAAGTCTCCTTTGGTGAGACATGACGAACCACGTAGACAAAACAAAAGAACTATACAAAGAGACGAATCCTCTCTAACTTTAGAGGACCTCTAAAGACACCCACTATGGTGTCGAGCTATCAAGGATAATGATAAACCAATACCTTAGAAATGAGTAGGGATACGGACCCTTAGTATCCGGAAGAGGCTAGTAACATTGAGAGGGGATAGGGATACGGACCCTTAGTATCCGGAGCAAAGGCTAGTAACATTGAGAAGGAATAGGGATACGGACCCTTAGTATCCGGAGCAAAGGCTAGTAACATTGAGAAGGAATAGGGATACGGACCCTTAGTATCCGGAGCAAAGGCTAGTAACATTGAGAAGGAATAGGGATACGGACCCTTAGTATCCGGAGCAAAGGCTAGTAACATTGAGAAGGAATAGGGATACGGACCCTTAGTATCCGGAGCAGAGGCTAGTAACATTGAGAAGGAATAGGGATACGGACCCTTAGTATCCGGAGCAAAGGCTAGTAACATTGAGAAGGAATAGGGATACGGACCCTTAGTATCCGGAGCAGAGGCTAGTAACATTGAGAAGGAATAGGGATACGGACCCTTAGTATCCGGCAAAGGCTAGTAACGTTTAAAAACAACAGAGGAGAAAAGAGCTATCCAGGAATGGAGGATTAGCTACGAGGAAGACGTTCTCCAAATTGTGGTAATAAGAGAATTCACAAGTAACCTAAAAGAACAAGGAATGAATAGCACCTACATAACAAAGTCTCGGGATCTAATCTATACCCCTGACTCGGTGCCAGAGAATAGAGGAAACATGTGTAATGAGACCAAGCAAATAAGAAAATTCACAAATGTGATTCTTTAAGAAACAAGAAAAGATTGGCACCAAAATGATATGGTCACGGGATCTAAACTATATCCCCAGACCTGGTGCAAGGAAAAGAAAAAGAAAATACACATCATGGGAACAAGAGAAAAGAAATGAAAAACAACACAACGCGCGAACGATCCCCTAGTGAGGATCATTGGTAAACATACCTATGCACACGTCTGATGACTTACATGATTGTTGTTGCTATATTAGCAGCTTGTTGTGCTTGGATGCGTTTTGATGGGCTATGATGCCAGCTTGTTATGCTTGGATGTTTGTTGATGTTGCTATGCTACCTTGAAGTGTGTTTGATATTATGATGTGATGTGATGTGCTTTACTGCTTTAATATAGCATGTAATTTGACTTAATAATATTCGACCAAGTAGTCGTGTGACCCGGTAACATGCGGGCTTCACACGTTCATACTCGGCATAGTTTTGCTGAGTCCTTTATTTTTACAGGTATGGGCCTGGACGATGCCGGAGAGTAGGCAAGTGACTACCATGGGGGTAGTCCTTCTGGGTAAGACGCTTGAGTAGCATGTTAACGAATGGGTTATGTTGTTTAAGTTATTAACTAAACTGTAGATGCTCGGTACTTGGGTTGTACTTTATATTGTATTTGGATTTCGTTAAGTTTGGACTTCCAGTCATTCAGACCGTAACTTGGAGTTGGTATTGTGGTCTGTCAACCACATGGGTGGTTGGCATCTGTAGCACCCGAATAGAGTTCAAAACCGCTGCGTAGACTTCTCCTGCTAACTTAGGCTCGTCGTTTAACTGTTGATCGTTATTCGGGGGTGTTACAGAAAGTGGTATCAGAGCGTAGTTGCGCTCTGATGACTGGAACAGAGGAGTACCGAGTATAGGAAAACCTAAATTTGAGAAACGGGGTTACGGGTTAGTTGTGAGGCTCGTTAGTTACGGTCCATTCAATCCGTACGAAAACGCTGGAGAGGTAGAAAGCCTCCTCACACTCGGGAAAACCCGATCTGGCGTTTACACAATGGCATATAATCAATCCGGTAAGGAAAACTAGGTACCCCTATGTTTTCATCGATGTTTCGGCTTAGTGTAGGGTACGAGGGCGTACCCCTCTTTTAAGGGGGGTAAGCGCGTTCTGTTTTGTATGTGTGTCGATTTATGATGACGTATTCCTACAACCACTTGTGGTTGGTTGGTAGGTTTGTATGTTTGGATTGTGTGTGAAAATGTTATGTACGCTATGTATGAATGAATGTCGTGTGCCTTGGTTTGCACTTTAGCATGTTATACACATTGCTAGCTTCTGGTCTACTATGAGAACTTGTGTGAAGCCACTGATGTGGCACGGTGCTTAGAAGCACCGAGCATTTTAATTACGAACTTAATCATTTGGGTATCGATAATGAATACGGGACTGGATCCCTAAGATTGCTAGGAGTGGAAAATATAAGTTAAGGAAGTAAGACTTCGGGACGAAGTCTCTTTTAAGGGGGGTAAGCTGAAATACCCCTAAATATTAGACGCATAAAAATCATAACGCGTTTTATAATACGTACATAAAATAACGTACGAGCAAATAAATCTAGTATATGTATATATATGTACGTATACGAAAATACACGTACGTAACGTTACGATATTGTAACGTCGTGAATAAGTAACAATGTCGTCACATAACTTCGTTACAAAAAAAAGTATATAATAACACGATATAATATAATCGTGTATATACCGTAACATTGTAAATGAGTGACAATGATAATAATAAAAATAACAACACGATATAATATATAGTCACGTGTATATAAAAAATAAACTTGTGTGTTGATTTTAAAAAAGAGGGGGAGCAAAGACGCTCCCGCTGAGGTTCGAACCCAAAACCTCTCGTACCTTCCCGAACACCTTAACTGAGTGAGCTATGCTCAAATTCAGTAACAACTACCGATCTGACTAGACTAGTAGTGCAACTAGCACTGTAACTACAAAAAAAAAAGAGAAAAAAAAAAAGGAAAGATGGACAACGAATTAACCGTGAACTTACCCAACCTTGATTCAAGCAACCGAGAGACAATGAGGCATGGCTCCAACTGATCATGTTTCAAATTTCCACACCTCAAGAGTCTAAATTCTCTAACTTCCATGCATACCTCCTGAAAAGGGCCGACATCCACTCTTATTTTTCGCCTATTTTACCCCAACACCAGGACTAAGTTGATAACCACGTAATCAGTCAACTGAAGCTTGCATGTCTCGGTGATATTCCACTCCTTCCCTTTCACGCTGCCCAGTTGCTTTGCATTTTGCTCCAACACCGACGCCTATGTAATGGCCTGCACCGCATAGTGATTCTGCCCAGATGCCAATCGACCTTTGCATGTCCTGAGACCTTCAAACCAGCAAGGTAAGCAAAGTCTCTAGACTGTCCTTTTTTTCAACTGACCCCTGTTTTCCCAGATCGAAAACTCCCCCGTGAATCATCCTTGCCTTGTTGTTTCTGTTTGAAAAGAAACTATCATGTTACCCACGAATCCTTCCTTGTTAAGCAGTGAACGCCAACACATTGGTTCATCCCTCTACTGCCGATCCGATCTGGTGCTCAGGCCCCTGGAAAACAAAAGAAAAACTAAATCAATGAGTCCAGAGAACTAACAGGTAAAACCGTAACCAGTGTCCTCCCTCTTATTAGTTCCGCCTGAGTTTTTATGTACAAGTTTCCCTAAATTTCTTCTTTGGTCACGCAAGAAACCTGCATGCCACCTACTGCAAGAGTCCAAGGGACACCTGAAACAAAATCTGCTCCAGGAACCATCAAGGTAAACTCCAAAACCTGTTACACAATCAGAGGAGTTTCTGTCGAGTTCTAAAACTGAAATAAGAACCAGTGATCTATACTTGTTTGTATGAATGAAGTATTAAGCATCTGAGAATTTAACAACAAGTAATAGGGGACTAAAGGCCACGACTAAAGAGTTGGTGAAAGGCTCAGGCAATTCTGTACAACTTAGCCAAGGGAAACTAGTGCAATCTGATGTTTAACAACCCACTGTCAAACCTGATAATCTGCTCGAGAATTTGTAACATCTGCTTCTGTATACTTGCTTTCCAGAAGTAATGTGAAGGTGGTAGTGGTTAGGCCATGAACTGAGAACCTAGCTAGTACACTAGACTATGGGTAAACAAGCGGGGGAAGAATAAACTAGGTTCAAGAATGAAAATAGAAACGGAAGAAGAAAAGATATCAGTTTCAGTTTTCGTTTTTTTTTAGTCCCTGAAGTATTGCTTGTTTCAGTATAGGTAAGTTGTGTAACTTCAGCTAGGCTGTTGTGGGTCTGTCTCTAATAAAGCTGTATTAGAACACCCCACTAAGGAAACTAGATAACACATGAAAAAGGAGAAGAAGAAGTAGTATTGCGCAGAAACTTAATTCAGTTTTTCTACTACTATATGTTTCAGTATAAGAAGGTTTTCTTTGAGTTATCAGCGTGGTATTGGATCTGTTATGAGTTTAAGATCCTGCCAAGGATACAAATTAGTTGGGTGAACACTTGGGGTGAAAATAGAAGTCAAACTAATAGCCCAAAAGAAGGACTAAAGAGGAAACACACAGAAATCTCGTTTGGTTATTGCAGTTCTTTTCTTTGTTTTACGTCTCTGTATAAGAAAGCTTTAGGAATGTCATCAGGGTTGAATCGGCTTGATTTTTGGTTTGTGACCTTACTGAAACATCTAACTAAGTGGGGAAATACGTTGGGAGGTAACTGAAACAACAAATAGAAAGTAGACAGAAGTATGACAATATCAGATAGCTGTTACAGTTTGTTTTTCGGTTTTCCTGAATATCAGTTCTGTATAACCGTGAGCAGAGGTGTTATGTAAGATGTTTTGAATTCGTTTTGGGGGTTAAAACTGCATTTAGGTTTTAACCACACAGCTAAATTAATTGAGGAAAATTTAAAGGCAGATTCATGAACAAACAGAGAGTTAGAAGAAGGTAAATCAGTTACTGTTTTTCAGTTTTTCAAGTTTCAGTTTTCTGGTCTCAGTATACGCATGTCCCATTGGAATTAACAGCATGGTGTTGGGGGTTGTCGTAAAGATTAAAACGGTATTAAAACTTTAACTAAACAGCTAAACTCTTGGAAGGAAAGTTGTAAGCCAGCCTAGAAAAGAAACAGAAGAAAACAACAGAAGGAATGCAAGAGTTAGTCATCAGTTTCGGTTTCAGGTGGTGAAGGGTTCTGCTTCTGTACAGAAGATTGAGTGAGGATTTATTTGTGAAGTTCTGAGGTTAACCTGGAAATAAAACTTTTACTAAGTAAGAAGCACATAGGAGAGAGATTTGAGAGATAAATTTGTAAGCAAACAGAAAAGAAAAAGAAGAAACAGAAGGGAGGAAATCAGGTCTATACTGCAGGTTGGTGTTTTGGTCTCTGAAAATTGTGTTCTGTGCAGCTTGTTACAGAGAGCAGTAAAGGGGTTACACTGAGGGTTCTAGGAACTTAGAAATCCTATCAATCCATCTAACTAAGTGTGAGAACGTTTTAGGGAAAGGGAAAGTCCCAAATCAGGAGCAAAGGAAACAAAGGGAGGTGAGGATATCAGAATTTATGTTACAGTTTTGATAGATGTTGCCCCTGTATAACTGTCACAGCAGTCCTTTGTAGATTACACTGATTTATCCACGAACTTAAGATTCTGACAATACACTTAATGAGGTTAGAAAGCACTTGGAAGGTAAGGAAAACAACTCACTGCTGTGTAAAGACAAACTGAGAGAGAATGTTTGAGTTGGTGTCCAGCTTTTCTATATTTCGGTGTTCCAGTTCTACCCTATTTGGTGATTCAGTATGTCCAATCTCCCAAGGGGCTGAGAGGATGAAGATGGTTTAAGAATAAACACAAATCATGATTAGTAGTTACAGTTAGGCTAGTAAGGACATTTCTAGAGCTCAATCATCAGATTTCTACACTAGAGATTCATGTATCAGATTAACAGAAAAAAAAAATTTCAGTTCTGTATAACTTTTACAGAGAGGTTGGAGGGAGTTGTGCTGAACTGTAAATGACTATAAAACACCTCCAATATACCTGGTAAGGTTATAAGTGCTTAGGGAAAATTAGGAGTCAGGATAACTCACTACGCATAAGGATCAAACAATAATGCACCAGTTCTGTTTCAGTTCTTTCTTCTGAAATCCTTGCCTCTGTGTAACCGAAATGCAAGTGGTGCAAGGGTGTTGTGTGGGCCTGCTATTAAACCCAACATCTAGCTAATCAAACTAAGCAAACCTATACAAGAAAATTGAGTGAATTGGAAACTGATAAATGGACTACAAGGGGAGGAAGGGATGAGTATTTCACTGATTTCAGTTTCAGTCCTGATGGTGATTGTTTCTGTATAACTGAGATACAGCAGGAATTAAGAGGGTGGAAATGGCCTAGAAATGAACTTATAACCTAGCTAACAACTGCAGCAAGATTAACAAAACTTTTAGAGAAGAATACACATCAATGGAGTTAACCCGAAATAAGAGTTAAGAGGAAAGATGTGGGTCGTGGTTTCAGATTTGGGGGAAACTTGTGGGTCCGGTATAAATACGTTCTAGGGGTATTTTAGGGACTATATTATTGTGATACGAGGTTTAAAACATTACCCACCTATCTATCTAAGAAGGGAATACACCTTAGACAAGTTATGTCTATTTTATACAAACTTGTTACATAAATAACGCTTAAGATACTTTAACACGAAGCTAAGGAAAAAGGACTTAGTTAACGTGTAACTAAAGGTATGAATATCCTAGGAGTGAGTTGATCCTAGGATTAATGCATGTGGAGTTCTAAGAGTCAATATAAACTAAGCATGTGATAACATACTTAGGGAATAACATACGATATAAATTATCGTCACATAAAATAATAAGCTGACACACTGTTTTAATTACCTCTAGGACCGTAGCGAGCTCCGACCGGGACTTCGAGTGTAAGACAACTCGTGCTTTCTGATCCAGGTATGGACATGTGTGGTTCGTATGTTGCCGTGTTACACGGCTTGTGTGCTGTGTGCTCTGTGTGAAAAGACCCTAAGATCAATGCATGGAATTGGATTGCTTGTTTATTATGTTGTTTGATTTTTATATCATTGTTGTGTATCATTGCGCGCACACAGTAGTTTAGTCCCTTTCGCGTTATGGAACCCTGAGATGAAACACAGCGAACTATGTAAACAAAGAAACTACATAAAGGGAAAACCAAACGAGAACCACAACGAACTATGAAAACAAAGAGAATGCTATAAAGGGGAACTCCTCTCTAACTATGGAGGACGTACCATGACACCCACTATGGTGTCTATTCATTAATGATAATGAAGAGCAAGTCTCCTTTGGTGAGACATGACGAACCACGTAGACAAAACAAAAGAACTATACAAAGAGACGAATCCTCTCTAACTTTAGAGGACCTCTAAAGACACCCACTATGGTGTCGAGCTATCAAGGATAATGATAAACCAATACCTTAGAAATGAGTAGGGATACGGACCCTTAGTATCCGGAGCAGAGGCTAGTAACATTGAGAGGGGATAGGGATACGGACCCTTAGTATCCGGAGCAAAGGCTAGTAACATTGAGAAGGAATAGGGATACGGACCCTTAGTATCCGGAGCAAAGGCTAGTAACATTGAGAAGGAATAGGGATACGGACCCTTAGTATCCGGAGCAAAGGCTAGTAACATTGAGAAGGAATAGGGATACGGACCCTTAGTATCCGGAGCAAAGGCTAGTAACATTGAGAAGGAATAGGGATACGGACCCTTAGTATCCGGAGCAGAGGCTAGTAACATTGAGAAGGAATAGGGATACGGACCCTTAGTATCCGGAGCAAAGGCTAGTAACATTGAGAAGGAATAGGGATACGGACCCTTAGTATCCGGAGCAGAGGCTAGTAACATTGAGAAGGAATAGGGATACGGACCCTTAGTATCCGGAGCAAAGGCTAGTAACGTTGAGAAGGGATAGGGATACGGACCCTTAGTATCCGGAGCAGAGGCTAGTAACATTGAGAAGGAATAGGGATACGGACCCTTAGTATCCGGAGCAGTGGCTAGTAACGTTTAAAAACAACAGAGAGAGAAAAGAGCTATCCAGGAATGGAGGATTAGCTACGAGGAAGACGTTCTCCAAATTGTGGTAATAAGAGAATTCACAAGTAACCTATAAAGAAACAAGGAATGAATAGCACCTACATAACAAAGTCTCGGGATCTAATCTATACCCCTGACTCGGTGCCAGAGAATAGAGGAAAACATGTGTAATGAGAGCAAGCAAATAAGAAAATTCACAAATGTGATTCTTTAAGAAACAAGAAAAGATTGGCACCAAAATGATATGGTCACGGGATCTAAACTATATCCCCAGACCTGGTGCAAGGAAAAGAAAAAGAAAATACACATCATGGGAACAAGAGAAAAGAAATGAAAATACACAACGCTCGAACGATCCCCTAGTGAGGATCATTGGTAAACATACCTATGCACACGTCTGATGACTTACATGATTGTTGTTGCTATATTAGCAGCTTGTTGTGCTTGGATGCGTTTTGATGGGCTATGATGCCAGCTTGTTATGCTTGGATGTTTGTTGATGTTGCTATGCTACCTTGAAGTGTGTTTGATATTATGATGTGATGTGATGTGCTTTACTGCTTTAATATAGCATGTAATTTGACTTAATAATATTCGACCAAGTAGTCGTGTGACCCGGTAACATGCGGGCTTCACACGTTCATACTCGGCATAGTTTTGCTGAGTCCTTTATTTTTACAGGTATGGGCCTGGACGATGCCGGAGAGTAGGCAAGTGACTACCATGGGGGTAGTCCTTCTGGGTAAGACGCTTGAGTAGCATGTTAACGAATGGGTTATGTTGTTTAAGTTATTAACTAAACTGTAGATGCTCGGTACTTGGGTTGTACTTTATATTGTATTTGGATTTCGTTAAGTTTGGACTTCCAGTCATTCAGACCGTAACTTGGAGTTGGTATTGTGGTCTGTCAACCACATGGGTGGTTGGCATCTGTAGCACCCGAATAGAGTTCAAAACCGCTGCGTAGACTTCTCCTGCTAACTTAGGCTCGTCGTTTAACTGTTGATCGTTATTCGGGGGTGTTACAGAAAGTGGTATCAGAGCGTAGTTGCGCTCTGATGACTGGAACAGAGGAGTACCGAGTATAGGAAAACCTAAATTTGAGAAACGGGGTTACGGGTTAGTTGTGAGGCTCGTTAGTTACGGTCCATTCAATCCGTACGAAAACGCTGGAGAGGTAGAAAGCCTCCTCACACTCGGGAAAACCCGATCTGGCGTTTACACAATGGCATATAATCAATCCGGTAAGGAAAACTAGGTACCCCTATGTTTTCATCGATGTTTCGGCTTAGTGTAGGGTACGAGGGCGTACCCCTCTTTTAAGGGGGGTAAGCGCGTTCTGTTTTGTATGTGTGTCGATTTATGATGACGTATTCCTACAACCACTTGTGGTTGGTTGGTAGGTTTGTATGTTTGGATTGTGTGTGAAAATGTTATGTACGCTATGTATGAATGAATGTCGTGTGCCTTGGTTTGCACTTTAGCATGTTATACACATTGCTAGCTTCTGGTCTACTATGAGAACTTGTGTGAAGCCACTGATGTGGCACGGTGCTTAGAAGCACCGAGCATTTTAATTACGAACTTAATCATTTGGGTATCGATAATGAATACGGGACTGGATCCCTAAGATTGCTAGGAGTGGAAAATATAAGTTAAGGAAGTAAGACTTCGGGACGAAGTCTCTTTTAAGGGGGGTAAGCTGAAATACCCCTAAATATTAGACGCATAAAAATCATAACGCGTTTTATAATACGTACATAAAATAACGTACGAGCAAATAAATCTAGTATATGTATATATGTACGTATACGAAAATACACGTACGTAACGTTACGATATTGTAACGTCGTGAATAAGTAACAATGTCGTCACATAACTTCGTTACAAAAAAAAGTATATAATAACACGATATATAATATCGTGTATATACCGTAACATTGTAAATGAGTGACAATGATAATAATAAAAATAACAACACGATATAATATATAGTCACGTGTATATAAAAAATAAACTTGTGTGTTGATTTTAAAAAAGAGGGGGAGCAAAGACGCTCCCGCTGAGGTTCGAACCCAAAACCTCTCGTACCTTCCCGAACACCTTAACTGAGTGAGCTATGCTCAAATTCAGTAACAACTACCGATCTGACTAGACTAGTAGTGCAACTAGCACTGTAACTACAAAAAAAAAAAAAAAAAAAAAAGGAAAGATGGACAACGAATTAACCGTGAACTTACCCAACCTTGATTCAAGCAACCGAGAGACAATGAGGCATGGCTCCAACTGATCATGTTTCAAATTTCCACACCTCAAGAGTCTAAATTCTCTAACTTCCATGCATACCTCCTGAAAAGGGCCGACATCCACTCTTATTTTTCGCCTATTTTACCCCAACACCAGGACTAAGTTGATAACCACGTAATCAGTCAACTGAAGCTTGCATGTCTCGGTGATATTCCACTCCTTCCCTTTCACGCTGCCCAGTTGCTTTGCATTTTGCTCCAACACCGACGCCTATGTAATGGCCTGCACCGCATAGTGATTCTGCCCAGATGCCAATCGACCTTTGCATGTCCTGAGACCTTCAAACCAGCAAGGTAAGCAAAGTCTCTAGACTGTCCTTTTTTTCAACTGACCCCTGTTTTCCCAGATCGAAAACTCCCCCGTGAATCATCCTTGCCTTGTTGTTTCTGTTTGAAAAGAAACTATCATGTTACCCACGAATCCTTCCTTGTTAAGCAGTGAACGCCAACACATTGGTTCATCCCTCTACTGCCGATCCGATCTGGTGCTCAGGCCCCTGGAAAACAAAAAAAAACTAAATCAATGAGTCCAGAGAACTAACAGGTAAAACCGTAACCAGTGTCCTCCCTCTTATTAGTTCCGCCTGAGTTTTTATGTACAAGTTTCCCTAAATTTCTTCTTTGGTCACGCAAGAAACCTGCATGCCACCTACTGCAAGAGTCCAAGGGACACCTGAAACAAAATCTGCTCCAGGAACCATCAAGGTAAACTCCAAAACCTGTTACACAATCAGAGGAGTTTCTGTCGAGTTCTAAAACTGAAATAAGAACCAGTGATCTATACTTGTTTGTATGAATGAAGTATTAAGCATCTGAGAATTTAACAACAAGTAATAGGGGACTAAAGGCCACGACTAAAGAGTTGGTGAAAGGCTCAGGCAATTCTGTACAACTTAGCCAAGGGAAACTAGTGCAATCTGATGTTTAACAACCCACTGTCAAACCTGATAATCTGCTCGAGAATTTGTAACATCTGCTTCTGTATACTTGCTTTCCAGAAGTAATGTGAAGGTGGTAGTGGTTAGGCCATGAACTGAGAACCTAGCTAGTACACTAGACTATGGGTAAACAAGCGGGGGAAGAATAAACTAGGTTCAAGAATGAAAATAGAAACGGAAGAAGAAAAGATATCAGTTTCAGTTTTCGTTTTTTTTTAGTCCCTGAAGTATTGCTTGTTTCAGTATAGGTAAGTTGTGTAACTTCAGCTAGGCTGTTGTGGGTCTGTCTCTAATAAAGCTGTATTAGAACACCCCACTAAGGAAACTAGATAACACATGAAAAAGGAGAAGAAGAAGTAGTATTGCGCAGAAACTTAATTCAGTTTTTCTACTACTATATGTTTCAGTATAAGAAGGTTTTCTTTGAGTTATCAGCGTGGTATTGGATCTGTTATGAGTTTAAGATCCTGCCAAGGATACAAATTAGTTGGGTGAACACTTGGGGTGAAAATAGAAGTCAAACTAATAGCCCAAAAGAAGGACTAAAGAGGAAAACACACAGAAATCTCGTTTGGTTATTGCAGTTCTTTTCTTTGTTTTACGTCTCTGTATAAGAAAGCTTTAGGAATGTCATCAGGGTTGAATCGGCTTGATTTTTGGTTTGTGACCTTACTGAAACATCTAACTAAGTGGGGAAATACGTTGGGAGGTAACTGAAACAACAAATAGAAAGTAGACAGAAGTATGACAATATCAGATAGCTGTTACAGTTTTGTTTTTCGGTTTTCCTGAATATCAGTTCTGTATAACCGTGAGCAGAGGTGTTATGTAAGATGTTTTGAATTCGTTTTGGGGGTTAAAACTGCATTTAGGTTTTAACCACACAGCTAAATTAATTGAGGAAAATTTAAAGGCAGATTCATGAACAAACAGAGAGTTAGAAGAAGGTAAATCAGTTACTGTTTTTCAGTTTTTCAAGTTTCAGTTTTCTGGTCTCAGTATACGCATGTCCCATTGGAATTAACAGCATGGTGTTGGGGGTTGTCGTAAAGATTAAAACGGTATTAAAACTTTAACTAAACAGCTAAACTCTTGGAAGGAAAGTTGTAAGCCAGCCTAGAAAAGAAACAGAAGAAAACAACAGAAGGAATGCAAGAGTTAGTCATCAGTTTCGGTTTCAGGTGGTGAAGGGTTCTGCTTCTGTACAGAAGATTGAGTGAGGATTTATTTGTGAAGTTCTGAGGTTAACCTGGAAATAAAACTTTTACTAAGTAAGAAGCACATAGGAGAGAGATTTGAGAGATAAATTTGTAAGCAAACAGAAAAGAAAAGAAGAAACAGAAGGGAGGAAATCAGGTCTATACTGCAGGTTGGTGTTTTGGTCTCTGAAAATTGTGTTCTGTGCAGCTTGTTACAGAGAGCAGTAAAGGGGTTACACTGAGGGTTCTAGGAACTTAGAAATCCTATCAATCCATCTAACTAAGTGTGAGAACGTTTTAGGGAAAGGGAAAGTCCCAAATCAGGAGCAAAGGAAACAAAGGGAGGTGAGGATATCAGAATTTATGTTACAGTTTTGATAGATGTTGCCCCTGTATAACTGTCACAGCAGTCCTTTGTAGATTACACTGATTTATCCACGAACTTAAGATTCTGACAATACACTTAATGAGGTTAGAAAGCACTTGGAAGGTAAGGAAAACAACTCACTGCTGTGTAAAGACAAACTGAGAGAGAATGTTTGAGTTGGTGTCCAGCTTTTCTATATTTCGGTGTTCCAGTTCTACCCTATTTGGTGATTCAGTATGTCCAATCTCCCAAGGGGCTGAGAGGATGAAGATGGTTTAAGAATAAACACAAATCATGATTAGTAGTTACAGTTAGGCTAGTAAGGACATTTCTAGAGCTCAATCATCAGATTTCTACACTAGAGATTCATGTATCAGATTAACAGAAAAAAAAATTTCAGTTCTGTATAACTTTTACAGAGAGGTTGGAGGGAGTTGTGCTGAACTGTAAATGACTATAAAACACCTCCAATATACCTTGGTAAGGTTATAAGTGCTTAGGGAAAATTAGGAGTCAGGATAACTCACTACGCATAAGGATCAAACAATAATGCACCAGTTCTGTTTCAGTTCTTTCTTCTGAAATCCTTGCCTCTGTGTAACCGAAATGCAAGTGGTGCAAGGGTGTTGTGTGGGCCTGCTATTAAACCCAACATCTAGCTAATCAAACTAAGCAAACCTATACAAGAAAATTGAGTGAATTGGAAACTGATAAATGGACTACAAGGGGAGGAAGGGATGAGTATTTCACTGATTTCAGTTTCAGTCCTGATGGTGATTGTTTCTGTATAACTGAGATACAGCAGGAATTAAGAGGGTGGAAATGGCCTAGAAATGAACTTATAACCTAGCTAACAACTGCAGCAAGATTAACAAAACTTTTAGAGAAGAATACACATCAATGGAGTTAACCCGAAATAAGAGTTAAGAGGAAAGATGTGGGTCGTGGTTTCAGATTTGGGGGAAACTTGTGGGTCCGGTATAAATACGTTCTAGGGGTATTTTAGGGACTATATTATTGTGATACGAGGTTTAAAACATTACCCACCTATCTATCTAAGAAGGGAATACACCTTAGACAAGTTATGTCTATTTTATACAAACTTGTTACATAAATAACGCTTAAGATACTTTAACACGAAGCTAAGGAAAAAGGACTTAGTTAACGTGTAACTAAAGGTATGAATATCCTAGGAGTGAGTTGATCCTAGGATTAATGCATGTGGAGTTCTAAGAGTCAATATAAACTAAGCATGTGATAACATACTTAGGGAATAACATACGATATAAATTATCGTCACATAAAATAATAAGCTGACACACTGTTTTAATTACCTCTAGGACCGTAGCGAGCTCCGACCGGGACTTCGAGTGTAAGACAACTCGTGCTTTCTGATCCAGGTATGGACATGTGTGGTTCGTATGTTGCCGTGTTACACGGCTTGTGTGCTGTGTGCTCTGTGTGAAAAGACCCTAAGATCAATGCATGGAATTGGATTGCTTGTTTATTATGTTGTTTGATTTTATATCATTGTTGTGTATCATTGCGCGCACACAGTAGTTTAGTCCCTTTCGCGTTATGGAACCCTGAGATGAAACACAGCGAACTATGTAAACAAAGAAACTACATAAAGGGAAAACCAAACGAGAACCACAACGAACTATGAAAACAAAGAGAATGCTATAAAGGGGAACTCCTCTCTAACTATGGAGGACGTACCATGACACCCACTATGGTGTCTATTCATTAATGATAATGAAGAGCAAGTCTCCTTTGGTGAGACATGACGAACCACGTAGACAAAACAAAAGAACTATACAAAGAGACGAATCCTCTCTAACTTTAGAGGACCTCTAAAGACACCCACTATGGTGTCGAGCTATCAAGGATAATGATAAACCAATACCTTAGAAATGAGTAGGGATACGGACCCTTAGTATCCGGAGCAGAGGCTAGTAACATTGAGAGGGGATAGGGATACGGACCCTTAGTATCCGGAGCAAAGGCTAGTAACATTGAGAAGGAATAGGGATACGGACCCTTAGTATCCGGAGCAAAGGCTAGTAACATTGAGAAGGAATAGGGATACGGACCCTTAGTATCCGGAGCAAAGGCTAGTAACATTGAGAAGGAATAGGGATACGGACCCTTAGTATCCGGAGCAAAGGCTAGTAACATTGAGAAGGAATAGGGATACGGACCCTTAGTATCCGGAGCAGAGGCTAGTAACATTGAGAAGGAATAGGGATACGGACCCTTAGTATCCGGAGCAAAGGCTAGTAACATTGAGAAGGAATAGGGATACGGACCCTTAGTATCCGGAGCAGAGGCTAGTAACATTGAGAAGGAATAGGGATACGGACCCTTAGTATCCGGAGCAAAGGCTAGTAACGTTGAGAAGGGATAGGGATACGGACCCTTAGTATCCGGAGCAGAGGCTAGTAACATTGAGAAGGAATAGGGATACGGACCCTTAGTATCCGGAGCAGTGGCTAGTAACGTTTAAAAACAACAGAGAGAGAAAAGAGCTATCCAGGAATGGAGGATTAGCTACGAGGAAGACGTTCTCCAAATTGTGGTAATAAGAGAATTCACAAGTAACCTATAAAGAAACAAGGAATGAATAGCACCTACATAACAAAGTCTCGGGATCTAATCTATACCCCTGACTCGGTGCCAGAGAATAGAGGAAAACATGTGTAATGAGAGCAAGCAAATAAGAAAATTCACAAATGTGATTCTTTAAGAAACAAGAAAAGATTGGCACCAAAATGATATGGTCACGGGATCTAAACTATATCCCCAGACCTGGTGCAAGGAAAAGAAAAGAAAATACACATCATGGGAACAAGAGAAAAAAATGAAAATACACAACGCTCGAACGATCCCCTAGTGAGGATCATTGGTAAACATACCTATGCACACGTCTGATGACTTACATGATTGTTGTTGCTATATTAGCAGCTTGTTGTGCTTGGATGCGTTTTGATGGGCTATGATGCCAGCTTGTTATGCTTGGATGTTTGTTGATGTTGCTATGCTACCTTGAAGTGTGTTTGATATTATGATGTGATGTGATGTGCTTTACTGCTTTAATATAGCATGTAATTTGACTTAATAATATTCGACCAAGTAGTCGTGTGACCCGGTAACATGCGGGCTTCACACGTTCATACTCGGCATAGTTTTGCTGAGTCCTTTATTTTTACAGGTATGGGCCTGGACGATGCCGGAGAGTAGGCAAGTGACTACCATGGGGGTAGTCCTTCTGGGTAAGACGCTTGAGTAGCATGTTAACGAATGGGTTATGTTGTTTAAGTTATTAACTAAACTGTAGATGCTCGGTACTTGGGTTGTACTTTATATTGTATTTGGATTTCGTTAAGTTTGGACTTCCAGTCATTCAGACCGTAACTTGGAGTTGGTATTGTGGTCTGTCAACCACATGGGTGGTTGGCATCTGTAGCACCCGAATAGAGTTCAAAACCGCTGCGTAGACTTCTCCTGCTAACTTAGGCTCGTCGTTTAACTGTTGATCGTTATTCGGGGGTGTTACAGGGCCTTTGAGTGCTTCGCGAACCCTGAGAGCAAGGACTACAGGCCCCGCTATAGTGCGAGAGGTGACCAGAAATCAGGACCCGGAGGCCAGCATGGAGCATCTACCTCGAGGCCGGGGAAGGCGGCCTTGCACGTCATGGACCTCACCGAGGGACCGGACGCCCCTACTGATGCAGGTAAATCTTGAAACTTTAAATGGAAGATAAGATGAGAGATATGTACCCCCCCCTTTCACGATACTTCGGTTTAGGGTAGGGTACGAGGGCGTACCCCTTTTTTAAGGGGGTAAGCGCGTTTCGTTTTGGATGTTTTGCGTGTGTCACTGTGTTGGAATCCTACCACCACGTTGATGGTTGGTAGACTTGTGTGCGAAAATGTTATGTACGTGTATGTATGCTCGGTATGAATGAATGTTGTGTGCCATGGTTTGCACTTTAGCATGTTATATGCTCTGTATGAATGAATGTTGTGTGCCTGGGCTTGCGTTTTAGCATGCTATACACATTGCTAGATTCTTGGTTTACTATGAGAACTTGTGTGAAGCCACTGATGTGGCATGGTGCTTAGAAGCACTGAGAATTATAATTATGGACTTAATCCTTTGGTTATTGTGAATGAGATGCGGGACTCGATCCCTAAGTTTACCAGGAGTGGAAAGTACAAGTTAAAGAATTAAGACTTCGGGACGAAGTCTCTTTTAAGGGGGTAAGTTGAAACACCCCTAAACGAATTAAACGCATAAAATCATAAACGCGAGGAAATTATCTGGTCGCGTTTCATAAGCCGGACATATAATAATGTACGAACAATTAAATTGGGCATATACATGTAACGTTATGTATCAATATGGTCACGTACTTATATATGTACGTATACGAAAATATGTACGTAATATTACAACAGTACAACATTGTAAATATTAACTAAAAACGTCGCGTAGGTATTTACAACTATAACGCGACAAAATAAAAAGGGGCGTATATATATATATAACGTAACAAAATTAAGTGATTGCGTATCTAACTAATAACGCAATATATTATAGTCTCATGTATATATAATTAAGCATGGGTATAGCTTAAAAAAAAAAAGAACAGGAGCAACGCTCCCACCGAGATTCAAACCCCGTACCTCTTGTATACCTTCTGAATGCTTTAACCAGATAAGCCGTGCTCGAACTCAGTGGCAGACTGCACTTCTCGACACTTAACGAAATAACACATCATTAACCACTAACTTAATTATTAAAGGAACAGCATACACCATCGGCTTTCTTCTTTTTCTTCACCAGCGAACTGCTCAAAATTCGAGCAGGCAACATAAGTGCACCAGCACTTCCTCTTGTCTTTCCTTGATCAGTACAGCACTAATGTGCTCAACTCATTCACGTGACCACCTCCACCCACTCCTATCAGTCCAAGCTCCTTCCTGCCCATTTTATCCAACATCACGAGCAACAATAACAATTCATCGGGCAGCAAGTCTTTACTATTTCTCGGAGACTCCAATTCAAACTCCAACACTCCACTTCCACTGCATGCTGCTGCCAACAGCCCAAGTCGGGCGCATCATGCTCCAGTGCCGATTTCCAATGCCAGAAAGGTAGACAAGAGGGCAGCCACCCACCTGAAAGTTTGAGCCCACCGAATTTTCACAAGACTTCCATTGGAAACTACCACCATGAGTGCTTATTCAGCTTTATGTGTCGGTCCCTTTTGCCTCTGCCACCTGAGTAATGCTCCTGATCAGTCACTCCCCACTGCACACTTATATGCTCACGTTGGGCAGGTCTAGAGCTTTCTCCCCTTCTCTGTTTCCTGGTTCACGTGAGAAGGTAAGCCAAGTCTCCATGGCTGTGATTCCGTATTTCCTTCTGTGCTCCTGTTGTGCCTGATCTGATAATCCACTCCTTCTGTATAACAAATCCCTTGCAAACAGCTACATCTTCGTTCAAAGGAAAACTGATAGATAACCAGCACTCCGGTTGTGGACAGCAGTTTCAGGTAAACCATCAGGCCGTGATCTTTCCATGTTTCTGTTGTCAAGTCAGTTGAGGAATTACTCTACCCAGTTCCCTCTTGTTCCTTACATGCATAATCCTCCTGCAGTCCTATTGGCTCTGATGGAAAGTCTCATGGGTAGAAGCTGCCCGATACTCCTCTGAAACTCAACCAGAAGGTATAACCTCGAAGCAGTTTTCTGTTTTTTCTCTAACTCACCATCTGGATTTGTCTGGGTTGTCAAAGACTAACAACTAGGAAACTATTTTAGTTGAGGCTGGAAGTTCGAGGTCCTGAAAGTGTTGCATTGTGCCCAGTACTGACCGGGAACATCTGTTTCAAAACAAAGAAATAAATCAAGGTAGTGAGCTAACTACTTGTTCCTTGCTGATTTTGAAATTCTGCTACTGGGTGCAGTTTCATACGTGTTGTTCTGAGACAGAACGTGAATGCAGGGGTGTGTTGAGAGCTAACAAATTCTGTTCATATTAAACAGATGTACCAACTACTCATGCATTAAAACCCTCATAAACAGTTAACTAACTGAGTAGGTAATCTGTGAACAAACAGAAAAAAAAAAAAAGAATGAAATGATGAAGAGAGTATATCAGTTTCTGAGATGTTGGGTTCCGTTTACTAATTCCCCAGAGCAGTGTAAGGGTAGTATGGGGTCAAGAATGTATGTAAAACATTGTCTAGGCATATTCCTAAGTCGGTAATATGTAGCAGTATTTTTAAAAGAAATCAATAACAGAAAGTAAGCTCAGCTCGATGTTTCAGTTCTGTCAAGATTTCATAACTGCAGTATTGCAACCTTTCAGTGTCTGCAACAGAATTGTATTGGGGTGGAAACCTTGAGTTAATACAAAGCTAAGAAATAAGTTGGACCACAGAAACAGAATAACATAAAAGAACTTACATCAGTGCATTACAGCAGTTCAGTTTTAAGTTCAGTATAAGAATTTTCAGAAGCATAAGCTAGGTTGCTTTGGGTGTTGTTTAGTATCTGTTCGAGATTGAAACTTAGTGGTATACTTAGTTAAGTGGCAAAACAATTGGAAGGGGAAAACTAGTCAACAGAATGAACTGAAGAAACAACAACAAAAAAAATTAGAAACTATACAAACTGTCAAGTCCCGGTGGTGGACATACGAATTCTGTTACATTTTGTTTCAGTATGCTATCTGTCCAGGAGTTTAAAACTCTACTAATTCATTTAACTAGGAAAGTAAACTGGGGAGAAATTACAAGTCAATTCGTGAGCAAGATTAAAGAACAGAAGAGAAACAATATAGGAGAACACAAAAAAAACAGATTTCAGTCTCTGTCTCCTGCAACATGCAGATTTTGCGTGAGGATTTTCAGGAGTGATCACAGTGTTGTTTTGATTTGGATGTGAGATTAAAACCTTCTTAAACATCTAGCCAGTTGGGTAGAAAAAGAAAACTCTGAGGGGGAATTGAAGACAGATTTATGATCTGAAGCAAACACAGAAAAGGATGCACCAAGTTATCAGTCTCTGATTCCGGTATTTGTTTTTTCCTCAGTTTTACAGACTCGGGGAAAAGGGACTTTAGAAATGCAAGCCATGTTGTTCTAGGTCTGTTCCTTAAGTGAATCCGTGTGAACCACTTAACTGAATGAGAGGACACTTGGGAAAACAAGAAATGGGTTGATCAGAATCTCAAATAGTTGTTTCAGAGTTTCAGTTGTTCAGTCCCAGAGTTTCCTTGTTTCAGTATAAATATGATTCTGGAAGATTCACGAGTTGGTTGAGATTTAAAATTATAATAAAACACTTAATCCAGTAAGTAAGTGCGTTGGGAGGTATTGAAAACAAACCCATGAACAAAAGGAAGGAAGCAAGGCAAGGTTATCAGGTTGCTTTGTTTCAGTTTTGGTTTTCTTTTCTTTTTTTTTAAAAAAAAAAACTCTTGTGTTGCTGTATAGGCACTTCGCAGGGTATAGCCGTTGTGTTGTGGGTTTCTTTGGAGTAACCTACTGATAAAATCTTAATAAGTTGGGGTAACACTTGGGTAGAATTAACAACCTGATTAAGGAACAGGAAGGAAAATAAAAGAGGGAAGAAGATCAATACCAGTTCATGTTTCAGTTGGTTGAGTTCTGAAGACTCTTATTTCAGTAGGTGTGAATTCCTGTAACCTTAACCTATTGCCTTGGGTTGTTAGAGTTAAAACTGTAATTAAATTCATAACTAAGGTAATAACAAGATGGGGAGTATTGAAATCAAATCTTAAACAAAGAGCATATTCGGAATAGAAGAAAGTTGACAATTAACTTTCAGTTTCTGAAATCCTATATACTTCTGTGTATTAACCCCTGGAGTAACCTAGATGTTGTATTAACTTAGTGACCAGCCTAAGTGCTTACCCAAAACGTGAGGCCAAGTACAAACAAAAAAAACACAGTTAACATGTTAGGACAGAAACGAGAAACAGAAAAGAAGAAAACCAGTTTTTGGGTTCCAGTGTACATTCCCCTCTTCTGAAAACTTCAGTTCTGCGTGGCTCTGTAACAGAGAGTCATAAAGGGTTGCATTGTGTTGATAATGATCTTAACACACTTCTAAGGCACTTGAGTAAATTTATACACCCTTGGGAAAGATTGTAAATCAGTAAGTGACATAACAGAATCGAACAGAAAACAATAGAAGAGTATACCAATTTAGTTCAGGTTCTGCAAGTGTTGTTGTTTCTGTATAGAATGCAGCTGTGAGTTTCATAGGGTTACTTGGGGATCTCTTTGAGTCTAAAGTATGGCTAGAACACTGGACTAAGCAGGGAACGCTTAGAGATAAATTGAGGGACCGATGGTTAACAAACAGAAAAGAGGTTAGTAGAGGTTGTACCAGTTTGTTCAGTTTTGAGAGTTTCTTGTCTCTGTAACGGGAGTTCTAGCTGCATTAATATTGCTATGTTGGGATTATGTTCGAGTTTAAGCTTGTGTCAGAACACTTGATTAAAAAGGGTAAGCACTTTGGGGAGAGATTTGGAAGACAGATGCGTGAATAAACAGAGAAGAAAGAGATAGGGAAGAAGAATTCCCACCTTGTGTTCAGTTTTCTGTTTCAGTGTAACAGGTGGTTTGGGATTCAAAATTGTAATAGAACAATTGACTACGTGAGTTATCAGAGGAGGAGAAGCTGGGAGACAAGATATTATACAGAAAGGAAACAACAAAAAAAAAAACATGCTTCAGGTCATGCTTCAGGTTTCAGGTTGTCTAGAAGTGTGATTTCTGTAGAACTGGTTTGCAGAGATGCTAGGGAAGTTGTATTAGCCTGCTATGAAGCCCACCACTTAGCTAATCAACCTAAGTAAAACTATACAAAAAAAAAAGAGTGAATTAGAAACTGATAAATGGACTGCAAGGGGAGGAAGGGAGTATTTCACTGATGTCGGTTTCAGATTCTGATGGTGATTGTTTCTGTATAACTGAGATACAGCAGGAGTTAAGAGTGTGGAAATGGTCTGGAATTGAATCTATAACTCTGCTAATACCTCAATCTAAGAGGGAAACACTTTGGGGAGAATTAGTAATCAACCCAATACATTAAGGGTGAAGTAGACGAGGAAACACTTGGAAATTGTGTTCCAGTTTGGAACTTTAGGGGTTCAGTATAAATAAGTTTTAAGGGTATTTTGGAGACTATATTATTATGATAATAGGTTTAAAATATTGCTAGCCTATTTAGCTAAAAGGGGAATACACATTAGACATGTTAAATACATGTTATATAAACTTGTTACATAACGAGCTTAAACAACTTGTAAACACTACTAAGGAAAAAGACTTAGTTAACATATATAACAAGTTGTGAGTGTCCTAGGAGTAAGATAAGCCTGAATGAGGGCATGTGAAGTTCTAGGAATTTATATACACTAAGCATCTAACAATATACCTAGGGAATAAACACGTTATAGAGTGTCATCACATAAAATAATAAACTGACAGAAAAATTTGATTAACCTAGGGCCGTAGCGAACTCCGACCGGGACTACGAGTGTGAGACAAGTCGTACTTGCGAAAAGAAAGGTATGGACATGTGTGGTTCGTATGTTGCCGTGTTACACGGCTTGTGTGCTGTGTGCTTTGTTTGACAATGACTATAAGACTATAGCATGAAACTGGATTGCTTCTTGTGACTTGCTTGTATGCTTGTTATATATCCTTGTGGCATATTTCTTGCGCACACAGTAGTTTAGTCCCTTTCTCGTTTATGGAACTCGAGATGAACCACAACGAACCATGAAAACAAGAAAACTCTATAAGGGGAACTCCTCTCTAAACCGTAGAGGACGTACCATGACACCCACTCTGGTGTCTATTCATTAATGATAATGAAGAGCAAACCTCAATTGGTGGGACACAATGAACTCCGTAAACAAACAAAGGAACTACATAAAGAGAAAACTCCTCTTAACTATAGAGGACCTTTAATGACACCCACTATGGTGTCGAACTATCAATGATGATAAGCCAATACCCATTAGAAGGAATAGGGAGACGGACCCTTTGTATCCGGGGTAAAGACCAATAAAAGAAAGAGGAATAGGGAGACGGACCCTTGGTATCCGGGGTAGAGACCAATGATATTGAAAGGAATAGGGAGACGGACCCTTTGTATCCGGGTAAAGACCAATAAAAGAAAGAGGAATAGGGAGACGGACCCTTGGTATCCGGGGTAGAGACCAATGATATTGAAAGGAATAGGGAGACGGACCCTTTGTATCCGGGGTAAAGACCAATAAAAGAAAGAGGAATAGGGAGACGGACCCTTGGTATCCGGGGTAGAGACCAATGATATTGAAAGGAATAGGGAGACGGACCCTTTGTATCCGGGGTAAAGACCAATAAAAGAAAGAGGAATAGGGAGACGGACCCTTGGTATCCGGGGTAGAGACCAATGATATTGAAAGGCATAGGGAGACGGACCCTTCGTATCCGGGGTAAAGACCAGAGCATTAAAAAGGAATAGGGAGACGGACCCTTCGTATCCGGGGTAGAGACCAGAACATCGAAAGGCATAGGGAGACGGACCCTTTGTATCCGGGGTAAAGACCAATAAAAGAAAGAGGAATAGGGAGACGGACCCTTGGTATCCGGGGTAGAGACCAATGATATTGAAAGGCATAGGGAGACGGACCCTTCGTATCCGGGGTAAAGACCAGAGCATTAAAAAGGAATAGGGAGACGGACCCTTCGTATCCGGGGTAGAGACCAGAACATCGAAAGGCATAGGGAGACGGACCCTTTGTATCCGGGGCAAAGGCCAGTAGCATTGAAAAAGGAGTAGGGAGACGGACCCTTGGTATCCGGGGCCGTGGCTAGAACATTTAGTAACTACAGAGAGAGCTATCCGGGAATGGAGGATTGGCTATGGACAAGACATTCCCCAAAGTGTGGTGATAAGAGAATTCACAAGTAACCTATAAAGAAACAAGAAATGATTAGCACCTACATAATAAAGTCTCGGGATCTAATCTATATCCCCTGACTCGGTGCCAGAGAATAGAGGGAAACATGTGTAATGAGACCAAGTAAATAAGAAAATTCACAAATGTGATTCTTTAAGAAACAAGGAAAGATTGGCACCTATATGATATGGTCACGGGATCTAAACTATATCCCCAGACCTGGTGCAAGGGAAGAGAAAGAAAATACACATCATGGGAACAAGAGAAAAGAAATGAAAATACACAACGCTCGAACGATCCCATAGTGAGGATCATGGGTAAACAAACCTATGCACACGTCTGATGACTTACATGATTGTTGTAGCTATATTAGCAGCTTGTTGTGCTTGGTTGCGTGTTTGATGGGCTATGATGCCAGCCTGTGATGCTTGGATGTTTGTTGATATTGCTATGCTACCTTTAAGTGTGTTTGATATTATGATGTAGTGTGATGTGCGTTACTGCTTTAGTATAGCATGTAAATTGACTTAATAATATTCGACCAAGTAGTCGTGTGGCCGGTAACATGCGGGCTTCACACGTTCATACTCGGCATAGTTTTGCTGAGTCCTTTATTTTTACAGGTATGGATCTGGACGATGGCGGAGAGTAGGCAGGGTGACTACCATGGGGGTAGTCCATATGGGCAAGACCTTTTAAGTAGTATGTTTTCTAATGTATGGGTTGGGACTATGTGTCACCAGACCCTTGTTGTATGTTTCGGGTTGTGTTATTTAAGTAAGAACTAGTGTTGTAGACTCTCGGTACTTGGTTTGGATCTTTTTCCCCGGTTGTATTCGGACTTGGTTATAGTTTTAATTCCAGTTATTCAGACCGCATCTTGGAGTTAGTAATGAGGACTGTCAACCACGTGGGTGGTTGGCGTCTGTAGCACCCGAATAGAGTTCGAAACCGCTGCGTAGACTTCTACTGCTAATTTAGGCGCGTCGTTTAATTGTTGGTTGTGATTCGGGGGTGTTACATTTCCACTCTAGTTCCTTCTAATGACTCCTAGTGAATCCTAGGTCATATCAACTCACCACCACCACCTAAACACTTAGTTTTCTACTCAAATTTTTCCATAGCTCCTCTAGTATATTCTCATGCCCAAATGCATTGTTTTTCTCACACAATAATCTCACACACACCAAGTCCTTTCTCATCTTATTTTCTCACCCAAATCAACTCATTCACAACAAACTCAATATAGTGCAATAATCTTAAATTGCATAGCACTAAGGCTCTTAAATGACATGGCTCTTAGGCCCTTAAATGACTTAAACTTAAACATTGAATTTCCCACATATATAAGCTTTCAACCTGCAAATACACCCATCAATATCATAGTAGTTTTAATGCTCTTAAAATCCCTCTTAAACTTATTTTCTAACTCATTCCCATTGGCTCCTTAGTCACAAGTTCATAAGCTTGTTTAATTCTTTTTCATAGGTTATATAACCCATTACTTAATGTAAGCTTTAAGCTACATTAGTACTTATCTAAATACCACCCCTTAAACCTTAAACCACCATTAGGTAAGCATTTTACCTTGTTTTTCCAAGCTTATCTTAACTTCCTCCTTAGACCTTCTTCTTGAATGAATCTCGGCCAACCATTAGATTTCCTTTGCCAATGTTCTAATCAATATTCAATGACTCCCATGAGTGCTAAACAATACACTAACCTTAAGGAATGAAACCCTAGGTTAAAAATGTGTTTTAAGGTATTAAATTGAATGCTTTACCTTCGATTCTCAAAACAAGCTTGGATATGAATCAAGAAGGACCTCATCTAGCCCTTGGAGAATATAAAATAAGCTAGAAAAAGGCATAAAAATGAAGCCCCATGAGTAATTTTCGGACATGTGAAGAAGTGATGGAAAGATGGTTTTTCTTACATATTCTTTACCTTAAGAGAATGAAGAACCAAATGGGCTCTTCAAACTTGATTTTCCTCCATCAATGGAGATTTCCCATGGCTCCAAAATGAAGCTTTTCTAATTTTGTAAAGATAGAAAGCTAGAGCTTGAGCTAACTAAGAGATATATGTGTTTAGTTTTTGATTTGGAGCTAAAATGAGCAAGTTATGGACATTTGAAGATGGAGCAAGAATGGAGCTGCTTGGAACGGTTTGAGAGGATGAAGAAGGTGAAGAAAACCGTGGGATAAGAAGAGAAATGAAGAAGAGAGGAGAGAGGTAGGTTAATATAAGGTATTTTACTTTTATAAAGCAAATAATACTATTCTCTTTTTTACTCTTCTTTTCCTTTATTTGATTAGTCATGTGGTGACTCCCCACATCAAAACCGGCCCCCTCTTGTAATTAGAGATATTTATGGTCTTGGTTGACCATCTCATTGACTTATGTTGACTTAAGCTTAATTTGGGCACTATTTGGCACTATTCACAAATTAGTGCACATATTTCTGAATTTTTGATTTCCCATTGATTTAGGCTTCCTAATGTGATACTAATTAGTACACATGTTGATTAAGGTGTAATCATGGGCATTTAGCCACTCAAAACCCATTTACAAGACAATTTTTCAAAAATGTGCTTTAAGACTCCTTAAAGCACATTTTGTGTTTTAACTTGTTTTCAAGCTTGGTTTTCTTTGGTAATTGGTTTAAAATGACCATTAGGATTACTAAGGTCTTAGCATGATATTTGGGTGCTCACCCAAGTCTCTCCAAGCTTAGAGCACGTTTTGCCCAAATTGCCCTTAAGGCATTTTTTTGTTTTCCTTGGTTTAAATTGTCTACCAATCTCTCTAAGGCATATTTTAGCCTTACTACATCATATATTGATGTTTACTTAACATACTTAGGTTTGGGGTATTTCAATCTACCCCCCTTAAAGAACTTTGTCCCCAAAGTTCCCATGCATCATATCTTATAAGAACACATGTCTTATCTCATTCCATAGATCATATAGATCATACTTATGTATACTTAAACTCATTGAATCATTAGATCCACCATATGCTTATACTTAAATATCACAAACATGCTTAAGCATGTATACCACTCAAAATTCTCTTTGTTTCTTTTGATGATTAAAACAATCACATAATTTTTCCAACGTATTCTCCCATGTCACCGGTCCGTAGACAATGGCTCGTTCGTCCTCGTCACCATGGGCCAGAATACAAAACACTCTGGTCTCCCCATGTCACCGGTCCGAAGACAAAGGCTCGTGCGTCCTCGACTTCATGGGCGAGACTCAGTAGAAAGGAAATCCTTTTAACGAGGTCAAGTGAGGATAGTTCCCCCTATTTGAAAATACAATCAACTCCAATTTTGTTTTATCCTAAAGCCTCTATCCATAGTGTGATTTTAATTGTGACCACTGGTAGGTGTAGACACCAAAAATTCTCACCCCATAAAGCAAATTCCAGAATATGAAACACAATAAGAGGGGTCGTCGCCTTTCTTTGTCAACACATATTGACGTGCATGCCAAAATGAAACCATCGTTTTATAGTCCTTTTCAAAGCATTTCATAAAAACACGATTTTGCTAAAACAAATTTTCAAACGACAATACGGTTTTAAACTCATCACGTTTTGAATCTTATTTTTAATTGTATCCCATAATTTCATCTCACTATATTATTGTTCTCATTTTTATTGTATACTTTCCTTCTGAAACGGTAACATTTTTAGATGAGTTATCCGGTCAGAATTAAGGCTCTTGTATTATTTCCTCCATCTATGTGTTGAGTTCTGAGTTAGCTTAGTCGGTTAGCATGTCCACTGGAAAATCAACAGGTAGGGGGTTCGAATCTGGCGAACAATTGGACGCGTTCTATTTTCATCCCCGCCCGCAGAAGAACTCTTGTGTTTATTTCGTATGCTAATATACTGAGTTCTGTCATAGCTTAACGGTAGCAAGTAGCAAGGGGTACGCTGGAGGTCGCGAGTTCGAGACTGTGAAGCTGCTAAAACTCGTTTTGCTTCTCCTACTCCCCCTTGGTCCGATTTTTTGCCTCAGATAAAGCCCACTTCTATTAGTCGGTCCAAATAAAAATCAGTCCATGAGCCCAAACTCAAATGAAACCCTACTGTGCTCCATGTCTACCCACCCCATTCTTATATAAAAACTTCTAAAAGCCCTACAGGAGGCGGAGGATTCTAACGGGCAGACATCAATCCCCATTATTCTCATTCCCGTTTGTCTGGTTCCCTGTGTTCTTGGCTTCTCCCTCGTTCAAACTCGAAAACAAAACCCAAAGAAGAATCGAGAGCAGTCTGGTTACGCTTTCTTCTCCTCCTCCACGAACTCGAATCGAGCCCCTCTTCGCTGAAATCTCCATAACTCCCCAATCCATCTCGTTGATCTTTGGTTCAGAAGCGTAAGTAGACCCCTCTTCTAGCTTATCTTTTCCTCGCCTCCGGGTCCGACTATATCTCTCTACTACATTTCCCTCTCCGATTTTTGTCAAATGAACTTGATTAATGCGGCCCTAATAAGCACATGGAGTGTTGGTTTTTTTCCGGAGATTGATTTCCGATGTCGATACCGACTCCCGCGCTTCAAAGCTCGCCTCCTCTTCTCCTCGTTTCTTCTAAACTGTCATGCTCTAGTTCGTCTTTATTTTTTGAAACTCGAAGCATCGACTCCAAAGGGTTTTTAAGCACGAAGTGTTTCTGAATTGTATGTTGCAAGTAGATCGAACGCATTTGCTTATTTTCTGTTTAGTTAAGTTTTCACCGTCTGAACATATGCGCTCCAAGGAATACCGAGACTCAAAATGGGTCTACGGGTTTGAGAGTTGCAGAAGATTGCATTGTAAGTCTGTTTCTGCATTCCTGAAATATGTGGTTTCTGCCTTTGCTCCACATCTTCGCTCGCTTTTACGAAGTTATCCGAGTTTTAGACTTTGCCCTTTTCCATGTACATGTTCTTCAAAATACATGGGGAATGTACCTGTTTCACCTTTGTTTTCATTTTCAATGCACGGCGATTAATTATCACTGTCAAACCTTGTTTTATCTTTTACGAGGCATGTCGCGTTGAATACTAAACCCAGCATGGGTCTGTGGGTTCACGAGGACAGATGAGCATAACGCCAAAAGACTTGTAGTCATACGCTCCACGGGTTGCTATTACCATGTTGTTCGCATTTGAATTCATAGGAAGGTTATGGTTCTGGTTAATTATGTTTTGTTTCTGGCAAAAGCTCCATATCTGGGTTACTACTGCAATGGTATTCTTGGATCACCAAAGACTTGGTTCACAGATGTTCTGTCCCCTTCGAGTTACACCTTCCCTTGTAGAGAGACTGATACGCTAATCGTACAGACAGTTAGCAAACACCCCTTTGTCCATTATTATTGCTATCGTTATTATTTCTTTTTCTCTTCCTTGGATATTCGATAATGTCTGTCTATTACATATCGGGCTAACTTCTGGATTCTTCCTTGGTTTCACTTTGATGCATCTCCCTTTGTTTACAGAAAGAAAATGGTTCTTCCCTCTGGTACTGCCTTCTAAACCCAGAGACTCATAAACTCATAATGTTTGGACTCTTGAATTAGAATCTGAGTGTGCTCACTTGCTACTTTCCTCCTCGTAAACTCTCCTATGTGCTCTTATTTGTGTTTGTTGTGTGGATGCGAGCGCACCTGTGTATACTCCTGCCTGTTCCAATCATGTTTGCTATCAATCTGTTGTCCTTCTGTAATTGATCATGATAAAACATATTTCCAGTTTAGTGAATTGCGACACCTGTTCTAGCTATGCGGGTTTCAATAGAATCAGAATAATTCATGTATGCGGTCATCTGTTCGTTTCAGAACTTGAAGCATGGGATGGTAATTGTAGCCTTAGGTTTGTTTCGTTCAAACCTGTATTGTCTAAAATCGGTAACAAAGAAAGCCAGTGGGAGTTTTTTAACCCCAAAAGAGGATCTAGTAATTAGGTTAATGACTCAATTTGGATCTCACCTGATAGAGAAGCAAACTTACGGATTCTGGATTTTAGTGTTAGTAGTCTTTTCAGTTATAGTTTAATTTGGCCTCGGGATAGATAAAATAAGTGGTCTGCTAACTAATTTAGGTCTGACTAATATCTGAGTTTAATATATCTTAAATCCGGTTTGATCGTATAACTCCAATTTGCCTTACTTCTCCGTTTCTGAGTGATTATTCATTTGTGATTGTTGATTGTTGATACTGCACCTATACATGTTTATATCCATTGATTTTTTTTCTGTATATACATGTTTATATTCAGTCGTATATTGGTGTTTGTATATATTTGCTATTAAACCCTAGATGGCCCCTTAGGTCACCCCTTTTTCTTTTGATCAAAGTCGGAAGGTACCCCACAGCTAGCTTATTTCTGATTTGCTTTGTGGGGAACAATACCATCCAAAACTTTGAAATTTCTTTTAAGCCTTGAGGGTACCCCACAGCTAGCTTATTTCTGATTTGCTTTGTGGGGAATAATACCCTCCAAACTTTTAAGGCCTATCCCAAACCACCCTTAATTTCACTAAAAAACTTTACCAAAAAAAATGGAAAAAGAAAAGAATTCAGAATAATGCTTATAGCTATAAGGTTTCTCATTCCAAATTCCTCCAATTTTTCCACCCTTCCACATTGAATTGTCTCTTACTTTTAATTGATGTTTCATTTCAAAAAGGAATCTCGATTTATTTTGAGCACATCTTTCCCACTGGTAACTGAAAGCTCAAATCGGCCCAAACCCAAAGTCCAATCTCGGCCCAAAAGCCCAAATGAAGTTCAAGTTTGACCAAACCTAAACTTTGACCAACCGAATGTTGACCTTGACCTAGCTTGACCAATCCGAATGTTGACCTTGACCAAACTTTGACCTTGATCCGACTTTGACCTTTGACTTTGGCCCATCCCAACTTTGACCCGGTCTAACTTTTGACCAATCTCAACTTTGACCACCTCAACTTTGACCAACCTCAACTTTGATCCAATCCAACTTTGACCCAGTCTAACTTTGACCCGACACGTTTTCCAACCCCAACCCGAATTCAGTTCAACCCAATCAACCCAACTCATTTCGATTCAGTCCAATTCAATTCAATCCATCAATCCAATCTAATCCAACTCAATTGTAAATCCCATTCAAACTCCAAAATTTCTTTTTTCAAATTTCAAACTTTCATCTCATTCAAATTTCATCAAGTTTTCTTAGATTTCAAAGAAACTATTTTGTGGATTTTAAAGGAAAAACTCTTCTCCACATCACAGAAAACTCTTCTCAAATGCAGAAAGTTCTTCTCACATATACAGAAAGTTTTCTCCTAAAACTTTTCTCAAAATCAGTGTTTCTTTACAAAGAATTCCGAACAACTTCAAAAGCTTTCCAACTCAGTTTTCAAACTCAAAACTAAACCGTTTTTGGGGAACATGGGATGTCTAACACCTTCAAAGAACGTTTTCTTCCTAGTTAGACATCACTTGTCTCTCTTCCAAAATAAAAATCCGAGGCAGGGCACTGGGGTCGTAACCTCCCTTGTCGCAGTCTGGATCTCTTTAGGCGGGCATTAGGGTGACAAACCTCCCCTAATTGCAGCCTAGATTTTTACAAGGCGGGGTGCTAGGGATGTGACTGCCTTCCTAGTTGCAGCCGGGATTTTAGAATCGTCTAACTCCCTTCCACTCGATTTCAATGTTTTCGGTTTTTAATGTTTTAAAACCCGGGAGTTAGAGACGTTATTAAGGTTTGACCGAGAGCATCTCATTCATGGTGTTTCTCTCTAAATCCTATTTTTCGACATAAATTCATTGCCCCATCTTTCGAGCCTCGGCACTTACCATTCATTAAGTGTCGCGCTCGAGGGGGTACATAGGGTAATCCCTCGGATCATCCGCCCTTTCACAACAAAATAATTTTCCTCAACATTTTCAAACCTTGAACGTAAAAAACCCGGGATCTCTCTCAAATCCCAAATTGTCTCACATATTCAAATCATTATCCAAACTCCAAATCACTCCAAACTCCAAATCACTCCAAACTCAAATCATTATCCAAACTCCAAATCACTCCAAACTCAAATCATCTCCCTAATTCGACTCCTCTCTAACTTATAATGTCTCACAGGCCCGAGCGCCTCACAGACTCAAACATCTCAATTTCTCCACCATTTCAAGATTCAAGCGTCTCACAGGCCTTGACATCCCATTACTACCACTACATGAACATCCCAACCGTCTCGTAGACCTGAGCGTCTCACAGACTAATCTCTCACACCCAAAACTTCAACCCTTTAAAACTTCCAAAACCTAAAGTCGTGAACTACGTAAGGTCTGATCTCAACAGGGAGTTGAGTACGTAGGCAACCCACACAGGGTGCGACCCCACATCAATCAAAATGCCATTTTCACTCAGCCATCTCACCTCCAAACAACCCCGCATTGCCTCATAGACCCGAGCGTCTCACAGACTTTGTTATCTCAATGATTCAAATATCTCACAGACCAGAGCATCTCACAGACCCGAGAGTCTCACAGATCCGAATGTCTCACAGACTTCGACATCTCAAGGTTTCAAACGTCTCATAGACCCGAGCTCCTCACAGACTAAAACATCCCATACTTCAAACATCCCAAGAGGATTCAAGCATCTCCTAATAATCCTGAACTACGTAAGGTCTGATCTCAACAGGGAGTTGAGTACGTAGGCAGCCCATCTAGGGTGTGACCCCATTCCAAACAAAAAACCCCTTTCCCTCTGAGGGGTGCTCTCATATCTCTCAAAACATTCAAACTTCGGTTCCCACAAGCTTCAAACCATTACGACTCAAGTCTTGTCCATTCACTCAACACTCAGACTCCTTCCCAAATCTATCATTCTCACTTCTATATCTCATATGAGTTCGCCGACTCCTCCCTTGGCGCCCGCTTGGCAGAAAAGCTCGCCTCATCCGCTCTCTCCTATCCTAATCCTATCCTTTGGCTTTAACCGATCTCTCTAATAAGGTTTTGAAAGAAGGCAATCCCGACAATTGGAGACCGAGGTTTCCTCGGGCACCAATCCGAAGTCGTGGTCGTTGCCACTTCTAAGGGTGTAACCCAGTGCGAACCCACAATCGAATCTCTGGCTTGATCAGATAAGTCCTATCCATAAGCATTAAATCATCAGAGTCAATAACCGGTTCTTAGAACCTCCCTCCTGTTCTTAGGTCAAACTAGGTGGCGACTCTAGTCAATTTCCAACCCTTAGCCCATAAGTCCCTGAGCCCATCGAGAGCCAGTGCACACTTGCACTCCCCTTTATGCTTTCTTGGGAAAGACGGACGATGTAGTAGGTATTTGAGGGATGCCAGAATAACGGGTTTTCACCCTCCACAGAATGGCATTTTCTAGGATCCGGACTTCTCAGTCAGACCATATTTAGATAGACCCCCCCT
Organism: Limonium bicolor; assembly: GCA_023374045.1. Classification (NCBI taxonomy): domain Eukaryota; kingdom Viridiplantae; phylum Streptophyta; class Magnoliopsida; order Caryophyllales; family Plumbaginaceae; genus Limonium; species Limonium bicolor. The sequence goes on along the minus strand of CM041782.1, from coordinate 13,621,594 downwards.
CATACCGAAAAATCACCCTCCACAATAGGGAGTTTCAGGAATCATCCAACCCTGATGTGATCAGCATCAGTGTAGAACTATCCCTCCACCCCAATTTGTGTTCGGTTTCCCTTGATCCTAGAAAATCAAGTTCCACCTCCCACGTCATTTTCAAACATCAAATAATTCACTCATTTCCATTTTCTATCTTTTTAGTCTTTCTAATCGTAATCAACACATCTCCAAGGTGTGGACTCGGTCCATCTACATTCCCAATTCATCTCTTAGTACTTACCTTAGGACTTAAATTCCTACTAAGTTCTATAACCGTCTCATACCAATTCTCACCATCTTATATATCTCATAGCATTACTATCTTCTTCCTCATTCTCATGTCAAATAATATCTCATAGTGTTATCTTATTCTTATCTCACACATACTTCCATATCGACTCATATCCCATATATTCCTTATTTCTTAAGTCTCCTTTTAATCCTCTTCCTTAATTCTCTTAACTTGAACTCACACCGGAGTTAACAAGATAGGTACTTAATGTTTATTATTCACATCTTCTGTGCGCAATACCATAATTTATCTCAAAATGTTTATGTAAAACATATTCTCAAATTCTTTTGTGCTATGCACCACCGTAGTTTATGTACTCAGTACACAAACATACGCTAGCGGTTTTCGCTCTACCCCCCTTAAATGGATTACGCCCACGTAATCAACACCATATCATTCTTGAACATAAGTTCAAGATGTCTAATTCTCACCAAGCATTCTAGCTTCCATATGATCTATCTCACTAGGCTTCGATCAGAGGTCATAACTATGCTAATGACTTAGTCTCTGCATCGAGGATTCTTAACGGTACTTATACTATATTCTTAACTTAGTTTGGTCTAACCTCAAAGTTACTGATCTGCTAAGCTTCCGCTGCACAACTCTGATAATCTAAGGCTTAACTGCCTTTCTAATCGTTCATAGTATTGTATATCCTTCTGCCTCCTTACAGTTTAGGAATATTGGTCTCTCAGTGGGCGTGTGTTATCTTTTTATATACACTGCCTTAATGAGTTGTACTCGTCTATCCATTCTCCTTGAAGATCTTATGCTCATACTCTTAATGTTTCCTCGCATGTCTGAATCGGTCTTTTCCGTCTGACCTTTGGTCTGAGGATGATTCTTATCTAAAACTACTGTTTTATTGCTTAATGTGCTTTACAGTCCTATCCTTAACACTTTAAAGACATGTCCAATGTCTGTGCTTAACAATCTGTGCTCTTCGCACTTCATAGTCCTTAATTACTTGCTCTCTGATTCCTTGTGTTGTTGGTTCAATCTAAATTTTTCTCTTCGACTGTTTGTGGTAGTAGCTGCTCTCGTCTGATCTTGCGTCGTTGTCCGTGGTACGGAGTCGACTACTTCCGTGTTCCTTACACCACTCATCTACATGCATGGGGTACCTTACTGGTACATTACTACTTACCCAATTAACTCATAAATGAGTGTGTCAGCCTGCAAGCCCCTGTGGGGTGTAGTCGTCCCATGTCTCTTTTAGTAACTCATAGTGTCCGTCACACGTTTAGCTATTGCTAATTATGAAGTATTCTATTGTCGATCTCCTCTTTCATCGTCCATATAACATTTATTGTTCTTCTTGAAGTTAATCAAGGGAAATCCATTTACTACATTTACTGCGTTCTTGGGTATGGTATGCTCTAGCTCCTTTCTGTATTCCGTATTAACTCAATTTCTTAGTAGCTTAGGTCTCTTTCCATAGAGCCTCTTATCTTCTTCTCATATTTATTCTACTAGGAATGTACTTCCAGTTCCTTAAGGAATGGGTAGTGTGCTTCCTATGTAATCTTACTAACCAGGTCCAGACTACTGCATCAATGCACAGTTCGTCTACCACCTTATTTCCTTACTTATGCTGGTCTTAACTCATAAATCTAATTGCCTCAGTGTCAATATTTGACGGCTCATACATAACGGTCGCTTTACCGTGCACCATGACTTAATCCCCTCATATAAATATTGTACTCACGATCACTACTACCGTGGTAGTTGGCCCTTTACTCTGTTGCCCATTGATGGTGCAACTCCTTACTCATTTATTCTAACATCTTATCTTATATTCAATTCCTTCCTGGTGTAAACACGCTAGGGTTTCTTTAATTCCGGTGTTTGGCGGTTGCCGTACCGTGTTGTAAAATGGTTGACTCTTAATATGAGATGTTCTGCTTCAATCTCAGATTCGTAAGTAAGCTAATTTCTCTCGCATTCTTTCATCCTTAGTGATGTATCTACCATGTAATTTTACCGGTTATTGAAGAAGTCTCCGTTTACTCACAAGCTCTTCTGAGCGTTGGTCACTTGACATGCCATCTATGCACTTACAATATTTATCTCTGACTATTGCTGATTCTTAAATCATGGGTGTTGGATATGAGGTCTGTCTCTGCAGCCTTCCTTCTACTCAAGTGCATCTGGTATGTTCTAAGGTAATCTCAAGGTTTACAATTTCCATTCTCCAACAAACGTATTATTTTCTCTAATAGTGAAAGCCCTTTTTGAGGGGTTTATTCCCACTCTTGGCCACACAAAAGGAGAGGTATCCCCATCCTAAAAGGCATGGTTCGTTCTCCGCCCCTGCCAATGTACTATCTCATTATTCTCATTGGTGCCTTTTCCTGCAATATTTTCCACAATCTAAGTTATAGGTTGGTAACCGTTCATATCTACGAATTGTAGTTCTTCGTGGCTTAAATAAGCTCTCTTACAACTTACTGCGCCTCGGGCTATGATGTGGTTAACATCCTTGGCTTGTAGCTCTTAGTGCTTAATGTCTCAGTTCATTACTTGTACTCTTACCACTCATCCGTAGGGTATTCTCATAAGTTTCTGTCTTTTGAACACTATCCACCGTTAGGTTACATACTAAATGTAGTATCAGATTCCATGGTAGTTGCTGCATCCTGGTTCCTGCCATGGAAGTTTATTCAGGTGATCTGAGGTCACTTAGTGTCTTTGACAATACTGTCATTTACTAGACTTATGTCTTTTAGCAATTACGGATTAGTTCGTATTAGGCATCTGCCTTGCGGTGTCTAAGTCGGAAATCATCCTGTCATCTTTTGCTTCCATCTCAACGCTTCGTTCAACTTCCGTTGACTATGCCACCCGTTGATGATCATTCATACTTGGGTGTTAATGAGTTAGACGAACAGTATAGCTGTCATTCATCAGTTATTTGGCTCGACTATCCCCTCTGTGTGGGTAGTCCTTTGAGCTTTCCTCTGTCGGGATTGTATATCTTTAATCCTTAGTAGGTTATAGCTTACGTTCATTTCTTCTATTCTTGTTTCCGGGGTTTACTAACTTATTCAACGAAGATTGTTGTTATTGGTATTCTTAATGGTCATCTTGGGAGTTCTATCCCGCTCTTCTTGGAAACGCGTTATGCCAACGGTCTCAATGGTATCTTATTATACATTTCTTGTATATTGTTGCTTACGTAGTGTTTTGCTCGTATTATTGAGCGATCTCTTATGTTCTTCTCTTTGAGATCCGGGTTTAGTGTTCTTATCGTGCTGTCGGTTATTTGTTGTTGTAGTAGGTTGTACTGTTGCTCACATTTATATTGTTTAGTATTCTGTCCAAGTTCAGCTCCCCCCTGACTGGTGTATCCACTCATCTCATCATGGTCAGGCCGTCAGGCCCTTCCAAGGTCTCATTCTCCCGTCCTTTTAGATTTGCAATTCGGTATTAATGCGTACTACGACTGTAGCGTTCGGTTACCCCTCGCCATGATGGCTTCCCGTGTAGCTTAACCGTGGTAGCACTTGCTATGGCAAGTGTGCCATGCAAGATGAGCTCCGGTACCGTGTGCGTCTGTAGTGGTACTTCCACCTAATCTCCATGTAATTGGTAGTCCTCAGGACTCCTTGATGTTCTTTTATTTTGGATAACTAGCCATCCGGCAGTTCCTGTTCGATTGACCGTACTGTTACTTATCCGGGCGTTCCTCTTTCTGAGGGAACCCCTATATTTTTCTTGTGTCTTAATCCTCGCTCCGTTCCACACATTTGTCGTGGTTACTAAGTAATGTTCCTCCTTTAGGCACTACATCGTAGTCCTATCCTGGTACACAGTTGTGTACGCGTTCTTATTGTCGCCTGCATTATGTCGGCCAGGTTTGCAACCTTCTTCATTGTATGGGGTTTGGAGTTCCCGTTCTTAACGACTCCAGTAATCTTATCCTTAAGCTTATATTATCCCACTGCTATGCTTATTCGGACCACTGTCCGGTACTCACGTCACTTATCTTTTCTTACCCTTTGCACTATAGTGCTTTTCTTACCATTGGTATGGCGGGCTATTTCGCTGGCGTAGCATGTCGACCCATATTGCCGGTAATTACCGTTCCCTTATTGATAGAATTCCATAGGTAGCGCCTGTTTCTCTGTTGCGCTCCGGTTAAAAACCATCCAAGTTTTTGTAAACTGCTGTACTACAACTGTGTTTTCTCGTATTGCCCACTGTTAACTAATTACCAGATCGGGTTTCCCGAGTAAGAGAAGGCTTCTTCTCTCTGGCATTTGTCCCCCAAATTCAAGCAAGGGATGTGGAGGGCGGGTCTAGGTACTATGGATATCCGGTGACACCGGGAAGTGCTAGCTAACGTACCTCTCACTCTACACTCAACCCTTAACCCATACTCAATTTCAAACATCAGTATTCTCTAAGTTCGTAATTCTTATCTTCAGAGCGTAACTACGCTCTGATACCACTTTTGTAACACCCCATCTCGATCCAATCGTGGTTATCACAACTTATCACCATATATACAAACTCTGCAGCGGATTCAATTACATTCCAGGACCTTGCCACGGTCTGACTACAGAATATACCGAACATTAGTACATACAAATCTTAACCCAATACATATCCTTCTTACAACCCCTCACAACCTATACACTTTACTAACTCAAATTTCCATATGAGTGTGCATGCACAACTCGTAGGCCACACTTACCCGTAACGCTTGTACCCCTTCTTACTCTCCGACGGCCGCCTCCTGACGTTCACCTGTGTAGTAAAAACAGCCCCCAAAGGGGGTCAGCACGAATGCTTGTACGATCCTCCTCATGGCCCCCAAGCTAACGTGGCCTACGACGACTAATTGTCGATAGCATGGATGTTGATTAGATGCACAACATAATAAAGTGCAAAACAACAATCCAAAGAACAATCAAAGTTCAAACATAGTGAACGACTTAAATGCGTACCTAAATTAGAGAGTTAATTATTTTAACTCCTTAAGTTATGGTTTCCGCTTAATCTAGTCCATCCTTATCTTACCTCAATCTTAGTCTTATCTTAGCCTTAGAAACAACCATCCTTTAAAAAGGAATGGATGTAGCTTATCTTAGTCTTATAATACAACCCATCCTTTAAAAAGGAATGGTTTGCAACTATCTCAAACCTTATCTTAATCTTAGAATGCAAACCACTCTTTAAATAGAAATGATTGCATCTTACCTCAATGTTTATTTTTGTCGGGTCAAAAGCACCCTAGCCAATGAGCTATTAACTCCATTGGTGAATAAACAACTTATCTTATAATTTAGGATTTAGGTGATCCTACCGCACCATCTTAATGCCTCCTACCTTGGACTGTATGTCCAACGTAGCTGAGCCGGCAACCGACCATAGGCAACAAGTCCGAAGACAAGTCCTTAAGCGGAAGTCGATCTGCTATAGATACCGACCCCCTTTTCCTTAGCATGCATGAACCGGAGTCAGGTCCCGGGTTCCTCACTCCCCCTTAAGTTCCAGTTAGTAGAAGTCACAAGACAATGTTTGTTGGTTAACCTCTTTCAGTTTATAACAAACTTATATTAGGGAGCGTTCCTTAGTCTTTCTCAATTCCTTACTAACGTTGGTTAGTAAGTTCTCACAGTAAGTTGTGTTAGTTTTCAAACATCACACAACAATACAATAAACATAATGTTCCGGTTGCATGCTTTATCTTGTTTAGTGAGCACACAAAAACAAATAGCACACAAGCCGAGGGACACCTCGTTAGCAAGCAGGTCACAAGAAGAACTGTACCGATCACCGTTGGTCGTTCGGTTGCTTACTCTTCTCTGGAGTCCAAATTCTCAACCCTAAAACATTCATTCAATTTTAGGTTGTAATTACTTTTCCACTAAAGCTAACTTACTTAACTCACTTAGTCACTAATGATCCCCAACTAACACCACTTAAGTTCTTATAACTTAATCTTAAGTGAATCACTTCTCCTCATAACTTATACTTATTCACCCACTTAAGTATCATTGTTACCCCCCAACATGTCTTAAACAACCTTATATCATCATTACATATCAATCCCACCATTGGATATCATTTCCTAACCTTAAACAAAGTTTTTGGTCAAAACAGCACCGCGTCGAACTTGTGTCCGAGCTTAGCAAGTTCGGACGCAAGTCGAGATTCAAAAGGGTGCAACCAGACGTGTGTCCGAACATTGTGTCCGAACTTCCCTAAGTTCGGACATAGGTCGAGAAAATCAAAGGAATTTCAAGTGTCCGAACATCTAAGTCCGGACGGTAGTTCAGACTCTAGTCGAGACTCAAAAATTATAATCGCAACAGGGCATGTCCGAGCTTCCAAATTCGGACGGAAGTTCGGACAGGCCAGAATATTCATCTTCTACACCCTTAAACACTTATCTCCTTTCTTGCAAAAATGCCCAACTCTTCCACAAGTGTCCCATTATGTCTTAATACCATATAGGCACTTAAACTCACCTAAGAACATCCTTTAAAACCTCCTTAACCATTTTCTCAATCCTTACAAAAATTTCTAACACTTGTTACTTATTTCCTTATTTTTTTCAACATGTTATTTTTGTCTAAAACTCTAACCATCCAAAGTGTTTCCTTCCCAATCAATGTAACTTCTCCTTAAGCATTATTGCATCCCCTCTTTGCTTGCCAAACCTTCCAAGGTTATCTTGCATGTCTGTAACACCTCCGAATAAACATCCAGTAGTACAAACAAGCTCCTAGCCTTAATACAAGACCACTATGCAGCGGGTTCTCAACATCATCCGGGTGTCACAGACGCCAACCACCCACGTGGTTGACACAACCATACCACCAACACCAAGTTACGGTCTGCATGACTGGAAACAGCCCTCAATACAAACTCATATACAATACATAGTACAAATCCCAATTACCGAGTGTCTACACAACAAATTGCCAAATTATAAACTGAAAATTACATCTCGGGTACATTAACATATAGCCACATCCTCAAACGTTATGCCCTGATGGACTACCCCCATGGTAGCCATCCCGCCTACGCTCCGTTCGTCCGGAATAATACCTGTAAAAATTTGGTTTGGGAAGGACTCAGCAAACTACGCTGAGTATGAACGTCTGTAGCCCGTATGTTGCCGGGCCACACGACTACTTGGTTGAATATTATTAAGCCAATTACATGTTGTAATAAAGCAGTAAAACACACCACAATATATATCATGATATCATACACACTTTAAGGTAACATAGCAATATCAACAAACATCCAAGCATAACATGCTGGCATCACAGCACATCAATCACGCAACCAAGCACAACGAGCTGCTAGTATAGCAACAACAATCATGTAAGTAATAGAACATGTGCATAGGTATGTTATACTCATGATCCTCACTATGGGATCATTCGAGCGTTGTGTGTTTTCATTTCTTTTCTCTTGTTCCCTTGTAGTGTATTTTCTCTCTCTTTCCTTGCACCAGGTCTGGGGATGTAATTTAGATCCCGTGACATCTCATGTAGGTGCTAATCTTTCCTTGTTTCTTTAAGGGTTATTTGTGAATTCTCTTATCACCACCATTTGGGGGACGTCTTCTTCATAGCTAATCCTCCATTCCCGGATAGCTATTTCTCTCTCTCTCTGTTGTTTTTAAATGTTACTAGCCACTACCCCGGATACCAAGGGTCCGTCTCCCTATTCCTTTTCCATGTTACTAGCCTCTGCCCCGGATACAAAGGGTCCGTCTCCCTATGCCTCTTAATGCTCTGGTCTCTACCCCGGATACAAAGGGTCCGTCTCCCTATTTTTACTGCTGGTCTCCACCCCGGATACTAAGGGTCCATCTCCCTATTTTTACTGTTGGTCTCTACCCCGGATACAAGGGTCCGTCTCCCTATTTTTACTGTTGGTCTCCACCCCGGATACTAAGGGTCCGTCTCCCTATTTTTACTGTTGTCTCTACCCCGGATACAAAGGGTCCGTCTCCCTATTCCTTCTCAAGGTATTGGCATATCATTTATCTTTGATAATTCGACACCATAGTGGGTGTCTTTAGAGGTCCTCTATAGTTAAGAGGAGTTTCCTTTTTTTGTAATTCCTTTGTTTGTTTACGAAATTCGTTGGGTTTCATCTCAAGGATTCGTCAACGAGAAGGGACTACACTACTGTGTGCGCGCAAACAATATGCACAATAATAGCAAACTGGTAAGCAAGGAAGATAATCAATCCATTCACATGCCTTACACAAGCTCACACCAGACAAATAAGCACGGTAAAAACAAACATCCGTTTTCATGCATTAGTCTTGTGGTCATAATCAGACAAGGCACACAGCACACAAGCCGTTAACACGGCAACATACGAACCACACATGTCCATACCTTATTCGAAAGCACGAGTTGCCTCACACTCGAAGTCCCGGTCGGAGGTCGCTACGGCCCTTGTGCTGGTGTTCGAGAAGAGGTGAAGTGGGTTTCTCTGAAGATTCTCAGTGCATCACCTTGCTGTATGGACTGGTATTCATCCAAGTTCCTAATGCTAGCTGTCTACCAGTCTCGGGCGTGCAGGGGAAAAGAGTCTACAGAGCTTGGAGTTCGCGTAGGTTGATGTGCAGGTAAACATGCAGACATTTCTGTTCGTGAAAGATCAAGGGGCATGAGGGTGGACTCTTCTTGTTTCAGGACTTGAAGCACCAGGCCAGTGTCGGACAAGCTCAACAGCAGCGGAAATTAGGGGTTCCTTCCCTGGACTTGCGCATGGCGTGAAACAATGGGAGCCAGGGGAGGATTGAGTGATGATTCCATGTGGTACCTGCTCTGAGCAATCACACAACATGATGCAGCTGGGAAATGGGAAAGGAGCTGGCTGCCTCCTGATCGAGGCATGCAGGGGAGACTTAAAAGACTCTGACATATGCGCCAGAACCAGAAGAGGAAGAAACATGGGGACAGTGCCAACATGTTGCCAGGACGTGGGTGTGGGCTTTGATGTTCTAGTTTTAAAACGAAGCTAATGGAATCCGACTTCAAGGACTGTAAAAGTTGTCTGTCTGTTTCTTTTTTTTTTCGAACTTGCAGCCCGTAAGTGGAGGGAGGTGGAAAGAACTGGGAGGTTGTTTAATGCAGAAGCGCACACGCAAGAAGGGAGGAGGCAATGGTTTGGAAATCGGTGAAAGTAGTTTGCATGGGCATAAGGGAAACTAATGATCATTGTTAACCCCAAAATCGGTATAGCACAAGGTTTGTTCAGCTTGGGTTTCGGACATGCTAGACCTCAGTAGGGCTGATTTTATTATAGTTTTATATTGGGTTTAGTAGTTATTATTACTTTTGTCTCTAGGAGTGCAGGTAATTACTGAATAACAAGCACAGCTAAACTGGTTAAGCATTCATAAAAGATACCAAGGGTACCGGGTTCGAATCCCGTAGGAGCGCATTTCGCTTTCTCTTTTTTTTGTACCAGCTATCTACATACTCTATTCTCTGCATACTTTATATATGCGTGCGACTATATTAAGATGTCGCGTTACTAGTTATATACGCGACTACTTTATTTGGTCACCTTGTTGAATATGTACCTATACAAACGTTATTGGTTATCATTTACAATGTTGAAATATTGTAACGTTGGTTGTACATATATGTAGATGTATATATGACCATATAATGTGTCGCACTGTTACTTATAACGTTTTTGGTTTAGAGGTTTGCATTCATATATGTATGAGTTTATGTTTGCGTATTACGTACCGATACGTGCGACGCTATTATCATTGTCATCTCCATATTTTTTTTTGGAGTTTAATCATCATGGTTGCTCATAACCTAAATTTTAATTTAAACTTCACTAATTTAAAGTGATAATTACTCGGGGTATTTCAGTCTACCCCCCTTAAAAGAACTTCGTCCCGAAGTTGTTACTTCCTAACTGATGTTTTCCATTCCTGTTAATCCTAGGAATCAAGTCCCACATTCATTCGCAATAACCAAAGGATTAAGTCTCCTATATTATCATTCTCAGTGCTTATGCGCACTATGCCGCCCTAGTGGCTTCACACACAATTCTAATAGCAATGTATATATAACACGCTGAGGTGTAAATCACAGGTACACAACATTCATTCATAGCACAAGGTACACCAATACAGTACACACACAATTCTGCACCATTCATACATACAGACCTACCAACCAACGTGTGGTTGTAGGAATACACATAGTCAATTTCCAACCAAGGTCCACAGTTCTATTTCACCATTTGTGCTTATAAGCACCACGCCATATCTATGGCTTCAACAAGTTCTCACTAATATTTTAACGTACCATTATTCTCATATATGTACTCATATACAATCAAGAGGATGAGTCCTTCATTCATAACCACCATGCAATCAAAACAATCCATCAAACGAGCAATAAAACGGTAAAACGCAACCTAAAAACGCAGCGCGCCTACCCCCGTTAAAAATGGATTACGCCCACGTAATCCCTATTATATCATCCTTGAACTTTTGTTCAAGATGTTTAAGTCTCATGGGGTTTCTTGTTTCTATGCAATGCAGCTCCCCTTATAAGCCTATCAAATGCCTTGACTATGTTAATGGCTCAGTTTATGTCTCAAGATTCTTATCGGTATCCACACCGATCTATACGGATTCGGGTTATCCTCCCTGGGTCTAGGGTATTGGCAGATAAGTCACTGGTTATTCAACTGGAAAATGTGAACTAGTGTCCACCAGCTTCTGCTGTACGACTCTGATTACTTTCAGGTTTGGTTTTCCTTCACTATACTTTTCAAGGTAGTGCATGGCTTATTTGTATCTTTATCATTTAGGAGTAAAGGCCTCTTGACTGCCGTGGGGTATTTTAATTTATACACGGTCTTATCTATTTACTCTAGAGGTCAGAAGTTCATATTTTTTTGGTGCGCTTTTAAGCATCTGAATTGTTCTTTTTGGCTGACCTTTTGGCTTTAGTTCAAGTATGCTCCGTAGTAGCTATTTAGTTTCTTAGTATTTGATTCTCACGGACGTGTCTTTGTTACACGACTTGTTTAGTTTATCTTGCTGCTCGTAATTATGTGTAGACAGCTAGTCTCCTCTGCTAGCATTACTACCTCTCTTTTTTTTTCGCTAACGTGCACAGTCAAATGAGATGTTTTTTCATCTTTGAGAAATCTTTATTTTTCAGCCCATTTATGGCTTTGACGTTGCTGGTTGACTTTATTAGTTTCAGAAAAAGGTTACTGAATATATATATGTTAGAAGTCTCTATGATTGTAACTATTTTACATAGGATGTTTAGTTTCCTTCTCATCATCATTATTGTTCTTATGTCCATTTGATTGCGATTGTATATATTTACGTGGTAACTTTTGGGTTAATAGTAATATCACACCATTTCAAATCCTCACATATCTGTATACTCATGTGTTTATCCCCGAATTTTCGTGCCATGTATCCATGTATTTTATGTGGTTTCAACACCGCTTCTTGCATTTTTACTTATCCAACTTATAAACTTTTCACCACCAAATTGTAGTTTATGTGTCCACTTGTAGGGGGTTTCGAAAGTCATCCAACACTGACGTGATCAGCGTAAGTGTCGGGTTACCTCTGCACCCCAATTTGTGCTCAGTGTCACTTGACCTGGCCGGGTCAGTTCAACCTTGCACGTCCGTTTTTAAACAATAATTAGTTTAACCAAATATAATTCTTACCCTCTGGTTTCTAGTCATCTGGCAATCAATTCATGACTAGTAACAAGATCTAAGCCTTGAGATTAAGTGTGTTAATCTTCTAAACTTTGTATACACCTAGGTGTTTACCTAAATACATACTCATGTGCCATAAGGTCCAAGGTCCGTATTCATATTATAATGATCCCTTGATTTATATACATCTTCATATGGGTGTTCCCTCCAATCTATATTTTCTTGAATTATAAGTTCTTCTCACTCCAATCCTCGTACCATTTAGGTATGTATATGTGTTCATTCGCTACATGGTCTCAATTTATTTTTCGATCGTTGAGTTGTATTGTTAACTCAAGTTAGGCATGGTTGATTACTAATCATGACCTTCTTTAATTGAACCCGTTTACTTCTTGGGTTTTATTGGTGACTTGTCTTTTCTGGTTGTATGTATGTATGGTATATATGGTATATATATATATATATATATATATATGATTGATAATTTGTTTAGAGTCCCTGAATATGTAGTGTGTTTGGAGGGATTATTTCGCAATAGTGGCATTATTCATTGCCATTTCCTATCTGTTTGATTTATTTTTGGGTGGGTAACTAGTGCCCCATGGTAATGGCTATTTACACGGTTCGAGAGTTCTTTTTATGATCCCTTTACCAATGTGTTTTTCTCAGGAACTGTAATTGGTGTCTTAGAAAATTTGTTACGTCAGAGAATGAAGAGAAACATAAGAGAAGCAGGGAATTTATTGAGTCCCGAAATATTAGATTAGTGTGTAAAGTTGTGTCATGCTTTATTCAGCGTATAGATCGTACCAATTTTATGGTGTAATTACGTCTCGAATTATATCCTCTGATTTCATTGTTTTACGAGGGGTTTTCTTAAATTACCCTCTCAGGTGTTCGAATTGCAGTATTTAACTCAATACCATCCATAGCTTAATTAATTGCTTATTTGAGCTTTATTTATTGCATAAATTTTAGGGTATTTCGGTCCCCTTTTTTTTTTGTGAGGTAGAGTCCTATCGACTGCTAAGCATGTCGACCCAAGTTGTCGCTAAATTTGGTCCCTCTACGGGTATTATCCTTTTGGCCACGCCTAAAGTATAGTATAGCTTTTTTCTCGGGTTGATAGTATAACATTAAGTAGATGCCAGATCGGGTTTCCCGAGTGTGAGGAGGCTTTCCCCACCTCTCCGGCGTTTTCCTATGAATTGAGAATGGACCCTAGGGACGTGGATGCTGGTTTAGGTGTCTGTAGGTATCCCAGTAATTACTGGAGAGAACCCTAACTAACGCGCCTCACGTACTACCCAACCCTTGGCTCACTGCCAGAATTCCTAATTCCAGGGTTTCCTATACTCGTACTTCTCTGTTCCAGTCATCAGAGCGTAACTACGCTCATACCACTTTCTGTAACACCCCTGAATAAACATCCAGTAGTACAACAAGCTCCTAGCCTTAATACAAGACCACTATGCAGCGGGTTCTCAACATCATCCGGTGTCACACGCCAACCACCCCACGTGGTTGACACAACATACCACCAACACCAAGTTTACGGTCTGCATGACTGAAACAGCCCTCAATACAAACTCATATACAATACATAGTACAAATCCCAATTACCGAGTGTCTACAACAATTGCCAAATTAAACAAAATTACATCTCGGGTACATTAAACATATAGCCACATCCTCAAACGTTATGCCCTGATGGACTACCCCCCATGGTAGCCATCCCGCCTACGCTCCGTTCGTCTGGCATAATACCTGTAAAAATTTGGTTTTGGAAGGACTCAGCAAACTGCTGAGTATGAACGTGTGTAGCCCGTATGTTGCCGGGCCACACGACTACTTGGTTGAATATTATTAAGCCAATTACATGCTGTAATAAAGTATAAAACACACCACAATATATATCATGATTCATACACACTTTAAGGTAACATAGCAATATCAACAAACATCCAGCATAACATGCTGGCATCACAGCACATCAATCACGCAACCAAGCACAACGAGCTGCTAGTATAGCAACAACAATCATGTAAGTAATAGAACATGTGCATAGGTATGTTATACTCATGATCCTCACTATGGGATCATTCGAGTGTTGTGTGTTTTTCATTTATTTTCTCTTGTTCCCTTGTAGTGTATTTCCTCTCTCTTTCCTTGCACCAGGTCTGGGGATGTAATTTAGATCCCGTGACATCTCATGTAGTGGTAATCTTTCCTTGTTTTCTTTAAGGGTTATTTGTGAATTCTCTTATCACCACCATTTTGGGGGACGTCTTCTTCATAGCTAATCCTCCTTCCCGATAGCTCTTTCTCTCTCTCTATTGTTTTAAATGTTACTAGCCACTGCCCCGAATACCAGGGTCCTCTCCCTATTCCTTTTCCATGTTACTAGCCTTTGCCCCGGATACAAAGGTCCGTCTCCCTATGCCTCTTAATTCTCTGGTCTCTACCACCCCGATACGCCGGATACAAAGGGTCCGTCTCCCTATTTTTACTGCTGGTCTCCACACCGGATACTAAGGGTCCATCTCCCTATTTTTACTGTTGGTCTCTACCCCGGATACAAAGGGTCCGTCTCCCTATTTTTACTGTTGGTCTCCACCCCGGATACTAAGGGTCCGTCTCCCTATTTTTACTGTTGGTCTCTACCCCGGATACAAAGGGTCCGTCTCCCTATTCCTTCTCAAGGTATTGGCATATCATTATCTTTGATAATTCGACACCATAGTGGGTGTCTTTAGAGGTCCTCTATAGTTAAGAGGAGTTTCCTTTTTTGTAATTCCTTTGGTTTGTTTACGAAGTTCGTTGTGTTTCATCTCAAGGATTCGTCAACGAGAAGGGACTACACTACTGTGTGCGCGCAAACACTATGCACAATAATAGCAAACAGGTAAGCAAGGAAGATAATCAATCCATTCACATGCCTTACACAAGCTCACAACAGACAAATAAGCACGGTAAAACAAACATCCGTTTTCATGCATTAGTCTTGTGGTCATAATCAGACAAGGCACACAGCACACAAGCCGTGTAACACGGCAACATACGAACCACACATGTCCATACCTTATTCGAAAGCACGAGTTGCCTCACACTCGAAGTCCCGGTCGGAGGTCACTACGGCCCTTGTGCTGGTGTTCGAGAAGAGGTGAAGTGGGTTTCTCTGGAAGATTCTCAGTGCATCACCTTGCTGTATGGACTGGTATTCATCCAAGTTCCTAATGCTAGCCGTCTACCAGTCTCGGGCGTGCAGGGGAAAAGAGTCTACAGAGCCTGGAGTTCGCGTAGGTTGATGTGCAGGTAAACATGCAGACATTTCTGTTCGTGAAAGATCAAGGGCATGAGGGAGGACTCTTCTTGTTTTCAGGACTTGAAGCACCAGGCCAGTGTCAGACAAGCTCAACAGCAGCGGAAATTGGGGGTTCCTTCCCTGGACTTGCGCATGGCGTGAAACAATGGGAGCCAGGGGAGGATTGAGTGATGATACCATGTGGTACCTGCTCTGAGCAATCACACATGATGCAGCTGGGGAAATGGGAAAGGAGCTGGCTGCCTCCTGATCGAGGCATGCAGGGGAGACTTAAAAGACTCTGACATATGCGCCAGAACCAGAAGAGGAAGAAACATGGGAGCAGTGCCAACATGTTGCCAGGACGTGGGTGTGGGCTTTGATGCTCTAGTTTTAAAACATGAAGCTAATGGAGTCCGACTTCAAGGACTGTAAAAGTTGTCTGTCTGTTTCTTTTTTTTTTTCGAACTTGCAGCCCGTAAGTGGAGGGAGGTGGAAAGAATTGGGAGGTTGTTTAATGCAGAAGCGCACACGCAAGAAGGGAGGAGGCAATGGTTTGGAAATCGGTGAAAGTAGTTTGCATGGGCATAAGGGAAAAACTAATGATCATTGTTAACCCCAAAATCGGTATAGCACAAGGGTTGTTCAGCTTGGGTTTCGGACATGCTAGACCTCAGTAGGGCTGATTTTTATTATCGTTTTATATTGGGGTTTAGTAGTTATTATTAATTTTGTCTCTAGGAGTGCAGGTAATTACCGAATACAAGCACAGCTAAACTGGTTAAGGCATTCATAAAAGATACCAAGGGTACCGGGTTCGAATCCCGGTAGGAGCGCATTTCGCTTTCTCTTTTTTTTTGTACCAGCTATCTACACGCCTATCTCTTGCATACTTATATATATGTGTGCGACTATATTAAGATGTCGCGTTACTAGTTATATACGCGACTATTTTATTTGGTCACCTTGTTGTTATATGTACCTATACAACGTTATTGGTTATCATTTACATGTTGAAATATTGTAACGTTGGTTGTACGTATATGTATATGTATATATGACCATATAAATGTGTTGCACTGTTACTTATAACGTTTTTGGTTTAGAGTGTGTATGAGTTTATGTTTGCGTATTACGTACCGATACGTGCGACGTTATTATCATTGTCATCTCCATATTTTTTTTGGAGTTTAATCATCATGGTTGCTCATAACCTAAATTTTAATTTAAACTTCACTAATTTAAAGTGATAATTACTCGGGGTATTCAGTCTACCCCCCTTAAAAGAACTTCGTCCCGAAGTTGTTACTTCCTTAACTGATGTTTTCCATTCCTGTTAATCCTAGGGATCAAGTCCCACATTCATTCGCAATAACCAAAGGATTAAGTCTCCTATATTATCATTCTCAGTGCTTATGCACACTATGCCGCCCTAGTGGCTTCACACACAAATTCTCATAGCAATGTATATATAACACGCTGAGGTGTAAATCACAGGTACACAACATTCATTCATAGCACAAGGTACACCCAATACAGTACACACACAATTCTGCACCATTCATACATACAGACCTACCAACCAACGTGTGGTTGTAGGAATACACATAGTCAATTTCCAACCAAGGTCCACAGTTCTATTTCACCGTTTGTGCTTATGCACCACGCCATATCTATGGCTTCAACAAGTTCTCACTAATATTTTAACGTACCAATTATTCTCATATATTGTACTCATATACAATCAAGAGGACGAGTCCTTCATTCATAACCACCATGCAATCAAAACAATCCATCAAACGAGCAATAAAACGGTAAAACGCAACCTAAAAACGCAGCGCGCCTACCCCCGTTAAAAATGGATTACGCCCACGTAATCCCTATTATATCATCCTTGAACTTTTGTTCAAGATGTTTAAGTCTCATGGGGTTTTCTTGTTTCTATGCAATGCAGCTCCCCTTATAAGCCTATCAAATGCCTTGACTATGTTAATGGGTCAGTTTATGTCTCAAAGATTCTTATCGGTATCCACACCGATCTATACGGATTCGGGTTATCCTCCCTGGGTCTAGGGTATTGGCAGATAAGTCACTGGTTATTCAACTGGAAAATGTGAACTAGTGTCCACCAGCTTCTGTTGTGCGACTCTGATTACTTTCAGGTTTGGTTTTCCTTCACTATACTTTTCAAGGCAGTGCATGGCTTATTTGTATCTTTATCATTTAGGAGTAAAGGCCTCTTGACTGCCGTGGGGTATTTTAATTTATACACGGTCTTATCTATTTACTCTAGAGGTCAGAAGTTCATGTTTTTTTTTTGGTGCGCTTTTAAGCATCTGAATTGTTCTTTTTGGCTGACCTTTTGGCTTTAGTTCAAGTATGCTCCGTAGTAGCTATTTAGTTCTTAGTATTTGATTCTCACGGACGTGTCTTTGTTACACGACTTGTTTAGTTTATCTTGCTGCTCGTAATTATGTGTAGACAGCTAGTCTCCTCTGCTAGCATTACTACCTCTTTTTTTTTCGCTAACGTGCACAGTCAAATGAGATGTTTTTCATCTTTGAGAAATCTTTATTTTTCAGCCCCATTTATGGCTTTGACGTTGCTGGTTGACTTTAATTAGTTTCAGTCAAAAGGTTACTGAATATATATGTTAGAAGTCTCTATGATTGTAAACTATTTTACATAGGATGTTTAGTTTCCTTCTCATCATCATTATTGTTCTTATGTCCATTTGATTGCGATTGTATATATTTACGTGGTAACTTTTGGGTTAATAGTAATATCACACCATTTCAAATCCTCACATATCTGTATACTCATGTGTTTATCCCCGAATTTTCGTGCCATGTATCCATGTATTTTATGTGGTTTCAACACCGCTTCCTTTGCATTTTTACTTATCCAACTTATAAACTTTCACCAAATTGTAGTTTATGTGTCCACTTGTAGGGGGTTCGAAAGTCATCCAACACTGACGTGATCAGCGTAAGTGTCGGGTTACCTCTGCACCCCAATTTGTGCTCAGTGTCACTTGACCTGGCCAGGGTCAAGTTCAACCTTGCACGTCCGTTTTAAACAAATAATTAGTTTAACCAATTATAATTCTTACCCCTCTGGTTTCTAGTCATCTGGCAATCAATTCATGGACTAGTAACAAGATCTAAGCCTTGAGATTAAGTGTGTTAATCTTCTAACTTTGTATACACCTAGGTGTGTACCTAAATACATACTCATGTGCCATAAGGTCCAAGGTCGTATTCATATTATAATGATCCCTTGATTTATATACATCTTCATATGGGTGTTCCCTCCAATCTATATTTTCTTGAATTATAAGTTCTTCTCACTCCAATCCTCGTACCATTTAGGTATGTATATGTGTTCATTCGCTACATGGTCTTAATATTTATTTTCGATCGTTGAGTTGTATTGTTAACTCAAGTTAGGCATGGTTGATTTACTAATCATGACCTTCTTTAATTGAACCCGTTTACTTCTTGGGTTTTATTGGTGACTTGTCTTTTCTGGTATGTATGTATGTACATTGGTAAATATATATATTTGATAAATCTTGTTTAGAGTCCCTGAATATGTAGTGTGTTTGGAGGGATTATTTCGCAATAGTGGCATTATTCATTGCCATTTCCTATCTGTTTGATTTGTGTTTGGGTGGGTAACTAGTGCCCCATGGTAATGGCTATTTACAAGGTTCGAGAGTTCTTTTTATGATCCCTTTACCAATGTGTTTTTCTCAGGAACTGTAATTGGTGTCTTAGAAAATTTGTTACGTCAGAGAATGAAGAGAAACGTAAGAAGAAGCAAGGAATTTATTGAGTCCCGAAGAAATTAGATTTAGTGTGTAAAGTTGTGTCATGCTTTATTCAGCGTTATAGATCGTACCAATTTTATGGTGTAATTACGTCTCGAATTATATCCTCTGATTTCATTGTTTTACGAGGGGTTTTTCTTAAATTACCCTCTCAGGTGTTCGAATTGCAGTATTTATCTCAATACCATCCATAGCTTAATTAATTGCTTATTTGAGCTTTATTTATTGCATTAATTTTAGGGTATTTCGGTCCCCTTTTTTTTTGTGAGGTAGAGTCCTATCGACTGCTAAGCATGTCGACCCAAGTTGTCGCTAAATTTGGTCCCTCTACGGGTATTATCCTTTTGGCCAACGCCTAAAGTATAGTATAGTCTTTTCTTCTCGGGTTGATAGTATAACATTAAGTAGATGCCAGATCGGGTTTTCCCGAGTGTGAGGAGGCTTTCCACCTCTACGGCGTTTTCCTATGAATTGAAATGGACCCTAGGGACGTGGATGCTGGGTTTAGGTGTATGTTAGGTATCCAGTAATTACTGGAGAGGAACCCTAACTAACGTGCCTCACGTACTACCCCAACCCTTGGCTCACTGCCAGAATTCCTAATTCCAGGGTTCCTATACTCGGTACTTCTCTGTTCCAGTCATCAGAGCGTAACTACGCTCTGATACCACTTTCTGTAACACCCCTGAATAAACATCCAGTAGTACAAACAAGCTCCTAGCCTTAATACAAGACCACTATGCAGCGGGTTCTCAACATCATCCAGGTGTCACAGACGCCAACCACCCACGTGGTTGACACAACCATACCACCAACACCAAGTTACGGTCTGCATGACTGGAAACAGCCCTCAATACAAACTCATATACAATACATAGTACAAATCCCAATTACCGAGTGTCTACAACAATTGCCAAATTATAAACTGAAATTACATCTCGGGTACATTAAACATATAGCCACATCCTCAAACGTTATGCCCTGATGGACTACCCCCATGGTAGCCATCCCGCCTACGCTCCGTTCGTCCGGCATAATACCTGTAAAAATTTGGTTTGGGAAGGACTCAGCAAACTACGCTGAGTATGAACGTGTGTAGCCCGTATGTTGCCGGGCCACACGACTACTTGGTTGAATATTATTAAGCCAATTACATGCTGTAATAAAGCAGTAAAACACACCACAATATATATCATGATATCATACACACTTTAAGGTAACATAGCAATATCAACAAATATCCAAGCATAACATGCTGGCATCACAGCACATCAATCACGCAACCAAGCACAACGAGCTGCTAGTATAGCAACAACAATCATGTAAGTAATAGAACATGTGCATAGGTATGTTATACTCATTATCCTCACTATGGGATCATTCGAGCGTTGTGTGTTTTCATTTCTTTTCTCTTGTTCCCTTGTAGTGTATTTTCTCTCTCTTTCCTTGCACCAGGTCTGGGGATGTAATTTAGATCCCGTGACATCTCATGTAGGTGCTAATCTTTCCTTGTTTTTTAAGGGTTATTTGTGAATTCTCTTATCACCACCATTTGGGGGACGTCTTCTTCATAGCTAATCCTCCATTCCCGGATAGCTCTTTCTCTCTCTCTGTTGTTTTTAAATGTTACTAGCCACTGCCCCGGATACCAAGGGTCCGTCTCCCTATTCCTTTTCCATGTTACTAGCCTCTGCCCCGGATACAAAGGGCCCGTCTCCCTATGCCTCTTAATGCTCTGGTCTCTACCCCGGATACAAAGGGTCCGTATCCTTATTTTTACTGCTGGTCTCCACCCCGGATACTAAGGGTCCGTCTCCCTATTTTTACTGTTGGTCTCTACCCCGGATACAAAGGGTCCGTCTCCCTATTTTTACTGTTGGTCTCCACCCCGGATACTAAGGGTCCGTCTCCTATTTTTACTGTTGGTCTCTACCCCGGATACAAAGGGTCCGTCTCCCTATTCCTTCTCAAGGTATTGGCATATCATTATCTTTGATAATTCGACACCATAGTGGGTGTCTTTAGAGGTCCTCTATAGTTAAGAGGAGTTTCCTTTTTGTAATTCCTTTGGTTTGTTTACGAAGTTCGTTGTGTTTCATCTCAAGGATTCGTCAACGAGAAGGGACTACACTACTGTGTGCGCGCAAACAATATGCACAATAATAGCAAACAGGTAAGCAAGGAAGATAATCAATCCATTCACATGCCTTACACAAGCTCACAACAGACAAATAAGCACGGTAAAACAAACATCCGTTTTCATGCATTAGTCTTGTGGTCATAATCAGACAAGGCACACAGCACACAAGCCGTGTAACACGGCAACATACGAACCACACATGTCCATACCTTATTCGAAAGCACGAGTTGCCTCACACTCGAAGTCCCGGTCGGAGGTCGCTACGGCCCTTGTGCTGGTGTTCGAGAAGAGGTGAAGTGGGTTTCTCTGGAAGATTCTCAGTGCATCACCTTGCTGTATGGACTGGTATTCATCCAAGTTCCTAATGCTAGCCGTCTACCAGTCTCGGGCGTGCAGGGGAAAAGAGTCTACAGAGCCTGGAGTTCGCGTAGGTTGATGTGCAGGTAAACATGCAGACATTTCTGTTCGTGAAAGATCAAGGGGCATGAGGGAGGACTCTTCTTGTTTTCAGGACTTGAAGCACCAGGCCAGTGTCGGACAAGCTCAACAGCAGCGGAAATTGGGGGTTCCTTCCCTGGACTTGCGCATGGCGTGAAACAATGGGAGCCAGGGGAGGATTGAGTGATGATACCATGCGGTACCTGCTCTGAGCAATCACAACATGATGCAGCTGGGGAAATGGGAAAGGAGCTGGCTGCCTCCTGATCGAGGCATGCAGGGGAGACTTAAAAGACTCTGAATTATGCGCCAGAACCAGAAGAGGAAGAAACATGGGAGCAGTGCCAACATGTTGCCAGGACGTGGGTGTGGGCTTTGATGTTCTAGTTTTAAAACATGAAGCTAATGGAGTCCGACTTCAAGGACTGTAAAAGTTGTCTGTCTGTTTCTTTTTTTTCGAACTTGCAGCCCGTAAGTGGAGGGAGGTGGAAAGAACTGGGAGGTTGTTTAATGCAGAAGCGCACACGCAAGAAGGGAGGAGGCAATGGTTTGGAAATCGGTGAAAGTAGTTTGCATGGGCATAAGGGAAAACTAATGATCATTGTTAACCCCAAAATCGGTATAGCACAAGGGTTGTTCAGCTTGGGTTTCGGACATGCTAGACCTCAGTAGGGCTGATTTTTATTATAGTTTTATATTGGGGTTTAGTAGTTATTATTACTTTCGTCTCTAGGAGTGCAGGTAATTATCGAATACAAGCACAGCTAAACTGGTTAAGGCATTCATAAAAGATACCAAGGGTACCGGGTTCGAATCCCGGTAGGAGCGCATTTCGCTTTCTCTTTTTTTTTTGTTGTACCAGCTATCTACACGCCTATCTCTTGCATACTTATATATATGTGTGTGACTATATTAAGATGTCGCGTTACTAGTTATATACGCGACTATTTTATTTGGTCACGTTGTTGTTATATGTACCTATACAACGTTATTGGTTATCATTTACAATGTTGAAATATTGTAACGTTGGTTGTACGTATATGTATATGTATATATGACCATATAAATGTGTCGCACTGTTACTTATAACGTTTTTGGTTTAGAGGTGTTCATTCATATATGTATGAGTTTATGTTTGCGTATTACGTACCGATACGTGCGACATTATTATCATTGTCATCTCCATATTTTTTTTGGAGTTTAATCATCATGGTTGCTCATAACCTAAATTTTAATTTAAACTTCACTAATTTAAAGTGATAATTACTCGGGGTATTTCATTGTCCATACACAATTCCTTTCTTTTCCTTTTTCTACTCATCAACCTAAACTCATGAACCTACCTATGCATTTCTCCCCATCTTCTTAGCACCTTAACCTTGTTCTTCTTTACCTTAACTATCCTACACCCTCCTTGGACATTTCCATCTCCTTTTACTCACTTACTCACCATTCTCACGATCATACGCTCTTTTACATTCCTAGTCATTTTCCTTGACATTTGACAACATTCTCCCACACCTTTCTCTTCCATCACCTAAGTCCACTCATTACCATCTAAACTAAACCTCATTAGTCCACTACTAGCATCATCACACTTACACAAGCTATCCAAACTCCTCATTGTTTTATTCTCTAGTTCATACCTAAATCACCTTAAAGCATTTATACACCTTCCATCTAAATCTTTGCTCAAGTCTTAGCATTCCTCATCACATGATTTTGGTGTGTTTAATACACCCTCCTAACCTCTAATTCCTCTAGACAACTCTAGGCCATTCTAAGCCTCAAGAACTCCTTAATTAACTCATTTCCACTCTAGTTCCTTCTAATGACTCCTAGTGAATCCTAGGTCATATCAACTCACCACCACCACCTAAACACTTAGTTTTCTACTCAATTTTGCCATAGCTCCTCTAGTATATTCTCATGCCCAAATGCATTGTTTTTCTCACACAATAATCTCACACACACCAAGTCCTTGCTCATCTTATTTTCTCACCCAAATCAACTAATTCACAACAAACTCAATATAGTGCAATAATCTTAAATTGCATAGCACTAAGGCTCTTAAATGACATGGCTCTTAGGCCCTTAAATGACTTAAACTTAAACACTGAATTTCCCACATATATAAGCTTTCAACCTGCAAATAAACCCATCAATCTCATAGTAGTTTTAATGCTCTTAAAATCCCTCTTAAACTTATATTTCTAGCTCATTCCCATTGGCTCCTTAGTCACAAGTTCATAAGCTTGTTTAAATTCTTTTTCATAGGTTATATAACCCATTACTTAATGTAAGCTTTAAGCTACATTAGTACTTATCTAAATACCACCCCTTAAACCTTAAACCACCATTAGGTAAGCATTTTACCTTGTTTTTCCAAGCTTATCTTAACTTCCTCCTTAGACCTTCTTCTTGAATGAATCTCGGCCAACCATTAGATTTCCTTTGCCAATGTTCTAATCAATATTCAATGACTCCCATGAGTGCTAAGCAATACACTAACCTTAAGGAATGAAACCCTAGGTTAAAAATGTGTTTTAAGGTATTAAATGAATGCTTTACCTTGGATTCTCAAAACAAGCTTGGATATGAATCAAGAAGGACCTCCTCTAGCCCTTGGAGAATATAAAATAAGCTAGAACAAGGCATAAAAATGAAGCCCCATGAGTGTAATTTTGGACATGTGAAGAAGTGATGGAAAGATGGTTTTTCTTACATATTCTTTACCTTAAGAGAATGGAGAACCAAATGGGCTCTTCAAACTTGATTTTCCTCCATCAATGGAGATTTCCCATGGCTCCAAAATGAAGCTTTTCCAATTTGTAAAGATAGAAAGCTATAGCTTGAGCTAACTAGAGATATATGTGTTTAGTTTTTTATTTGGAGCTAAAATGAGCATGTTATGGACATTTGAAGATGGAGCAAGAATGGAGCTGCTTGGAACGGTTTGAGAGGATGAGAAGGTGAAGAAAACGTGGATAAGAAGAGCAATGAAGAAGAGAGGAGAGAGGTAGGTTAATAAGGTATTTTTCTTTCTAAAGCAAATAGTACTATTCTCTCTTTTTCTCTTCTTTTCCTTTATTTGCTTAGTCATGTGGTGACTCCCCACATCAAAAACCGGCCCCCTCTTGTAATTAGAGATATTTATGGTCTTGGTTGACCATCTCATTGACTTATGTTGACTTAAGCTTAATTTGGGCACTATTTGGCACTATTCACAAATTAGTGCACATATTTCTGAAATTTTTGATTTCCCATTGATTTAGGCTTCCTAATGTGATACTAATTAGTACACATGTTGATTAAGGTGTAATCATGGGCATTTAGCCACTCAAAACCCATTTACAAGACAATTTTTCAAAAATGTGCTTTAAGACTCCTTAAACACATTTTGTGTTTTAACTTGTTTTCAAGCTTGGTTTTCTTTGGTAATTGGTTTAAAATGACCATTAGGATATTAATAAGGTCTTAGCATGATATTTGGGTGCTCACCCAAGTCTCTCCAAGCTTAGAGCACGTTTTTGCCCAAATTGCCCTTAAGGCATTTTCTTGTGTTTTCCTTGGTTTAAATTGTCTACCAATCTCTCTAAGGCATATTTTAGCCTTAATACATCATATATTGATGTTTACTTAACATACTTAGGTTTGGGGTATTTCACAATGTGCTACCAAAACTTCTTAAATTTTACATTTTACTCTTAATTACTCTAATTCCTTTAATTTAACTAAGTTAGATAATTTTTCTAACTCATTAATAACCCTTTAATTTTCGGCCATATTGAAATTCATAGTATATGAATTTTTCTTGTATATTATGATAGCTTATATTGTAGCTTATATCATAAGGAGTATAAATCTAATTTTAGATTTACAAAATATTAACATTTAATGTGTCAAAATTAAATCTACCACACTTATAATTTTGGCAATAATAAACAAGATGAACAATATGCTAGATCAGATCAACAATTAGAACCTTGAAATAGGTAGTTGTAGGATTTACCTTGTATATTAACCTTTAGCTTAATATTAAGCTTGTTTCCCTTAGAAATTTTGACAGCAATTTGCTAGAGAAATTGGCTACAAAATCATAGAATAAGATGAAGAATAAGAATGGTTAGTAACCCTAGGAACTCGGCCTTGACGAAAATCAAAGAAGGAAGAGTTTTCAAGAAGGCAATGTTTTACCTCAAGAATCAAAGGCACTTCTTCGTGGTTTTTCCTAAGAATCTGGGGGCTCATGAGCTATGGTTGTAAAGCTCTTTGAAAGAGGATTCCAACGAGCTATCAATCTTGTTATTTAGAGTTAGCACAAGAATGTTATGATTTCTACAAGGCAAGGTGTTCTTTAAGGCACTAATCTAAGAACATTGGAGTTTTTTGTGTTGTTTCATCAAAGAGGGGAGGAGCTATGAATTTGGAAGCTCTCATATGACAGGTAAGTGTTTGATTAATGATTCACTCAGGGGACAAGGATGATAAGGCAACCAAGGAAGTCTTAAAAGGTAATGTTATTATAATATAAAGTAATTATGTGAATAGTAATGTCATGACTCATTAGTTGCTTTATGTAATTGATTGAGCAAGCAGGCCTCTTATAGCTGCCGACTTCACTCAGAAAAGGATTGTCAATTTTGACCATTGACCATTCTTGGTCAATATTTGACTAAATGGGCACTATTTGAGGTTACTATTCACATTAAATATTATATTTGTAAAATTTTTGGTAAAATCTTCAAATTAAATTCCTAATATTATATTAGGTAGTATACATGTATTTTAGTATGTATACAAGGCCAACTAGCCACTCAAAACCAATTTCGAAGACAATTCGCAAAACACGTTTTAAGGAGTTTTCGGGCTCCTTTTGTGTCTTAACTCCTTTTTTTACATTTGGTTTGCTTTGGCAAATAATTTTCTTATTTTATTTTATTACATTCACATATAATCAATCCTTTAAAAAACCATCCAAGACTCATTCTTAAGACAATATATCCAAAATATGTTTAAGGGGTTTTTTATGGCATATTTTTGTCATGAGTTGTTTCTGAGCTTGGTTTTCTTTGGTAATGGTTTCATAATGTTTCTTAGCTTGATTATAAGACTTATGAACTCACTTTGGATCCTTATTGAGGTCAGGAAATCACTATGGTTTCTTAAAACACATTTTTCTTCAAAGCACATTTTTGTGCTCTAAGGTGCGTTTTCGGTTTAAACGCTAATTCCGCTTAATGCGTATTACTAGTCTTAGAGGTATTTCACATTTGAAATCTCTTGGGAACTTATTGGTAGTTCCCTAATTTATTTGTGCACTTTAAAACACCTTTTGCTCTAATTGTTCCTAAAGCATGTTTTGGTGTAGATTGTTGTTCAACACTTCTTCTAATATTTCTAAGGCACGTTCTATTCTAGCTTAGTAATATCCTAATTAGATAGTTCATTTAATATATTAAGGTTTGGGGTATTTCAATGGGTTTGAAAGAAAATTTTGGTTTTGAAAGAGAGTTTGAAATAAATTTGAGTTTGAAAGAAAAATTCTCATGGTAACGAAACATCTTTTGCCTTAACCGGATTTAGCTTCACGCCGACCGGTATATCCCCAATTACATTGGTTAGGCTGTTAAGCCCCTCCTAGGTTATGATGATCTCTTTCAGCTTCATGGTACTCCACTAGGTACTTTGTAGTTGTTAAAATTTTCCTCGAACAACCCTGTTATAGCAGCACTTGCCATGGCAAGTGCGCCATGTTAACTGGCTATCGGCTGAACATTTACTGGTTTACGGTATTGTTCTCACCTGCACCGTATTCAGTGGCCTTGTTGGCCCTTATTTTAATCTTACAGTCTTGACAATAAATCTTCTTGGTGACATCTCATTGTCTTAGCATCATAATCATTAATCAGGGTGACTCTCCCTCATTAGAGGCCCTCATTCACTAACTCTGTGTTTCGCCTGGTTGCTCGTTCCCACGCATTTGTCGTGGTTACCGAGACTTGACCTTTTACCATATGATAGTCCTGTTGGAACCGGTTATGTAAATACTTCCACGACTAAAATACCCCAAACCTTGATATGTTGTTTAAACATTAAACTATCATATGTAAAGGCTAAAAAGTGCCTTAGGAACATCAGAGGACAATTTAAACCATTTTAAAAACAATAAAGTACCATAAAGACAGTTTGAGCAAAAACATGCTCTAAGCTTGGAGTGAACTTGGTTAGGACCCAAAGAACCTACCAAGACTAAATATAGTCAATTATGATTTAATAAGGCTAATTAAGTCCTTAGGAAACCTTGGTAAACATTAAACCAAACAAACACAAATAAATACCTTAAAGTCAATATGGGCAAAAATTGCTCTAAGTTTGGGATAAATTTGTATAAGACCTAAAGGTCATACCTATACCTTATAAATATGTTAATGAACATATAAAAACCAATTACAAAGAAAACCAAGCTTGAAAACAAGTTAAAACACAAAATGTGCTTTAAGAGCCTTAAAGCACATTTTTGAAAAATTGTCTTGTAAATGAGTTTTGAATGGCTAAATGTCCATCATTACTCTTTAATTAACATGTGTACTACTTAGTATCACATTTGGAAGTCTAAATCAATGGGAAATCAAAAATTTCACAAGAATGTGCCTTGTTTTTGTGTATAGTAACAAAAAAATGCTAGTTTATGACATAAGTCAATATAAGCAAGTTAGTTGGTCAACAAAGACCATGATATGCCCTAGTATGTAAAGGGGGCAATTTTTCATGTGTGACTCACCACACTTGACCAATCAAATAAACAAGAAAAGTAATAAAGCATGGTTACTATTTACTTTTAGCATAAATATCTCCAAAAGCAAGCTTCCTCCTCATTTCCTTCCTTCCTTCCTTCTCATTTCACACGGTCTCCAATCTTCTCCTCCCTTCTCCTTCGGTGATGCTACAGCACAAACCCATCTTCAAGCTTTGAACCCTTATATCTCCTAGCTCCCTTTGCCAAATCAAAAACTAAGACCACCATTCTCTTAGTTTAGTCAAGCTCTACAATTTTGTCTTTTCAAATCTTCAAGAACTCCATTTCGGTGCCATGAAGATTCACCATTGTTTGAGCTTGAGCTCACCTTTTCATGTCTTTTCATTCTCCTTTGCTTCAAGGTAAGGAAAGTCAAAGAAAATCAATGTTTCCTCTTGTTTTAGTGTGTGGCCAAAAATCACCACTTATAGTGCCTTCATCTTGCTTGTTCTAGCTTCATTCCAATCATTCAAGGGCTTGGAGGAGTCCTCTCTTGATGCTTAATCAAGCCCTCTTTTGTTTCCAAGGTAAAACAACTATCCTAATGTGTTAAGACAATATATATAACCTAGGGTTTGTAAATGAGTTTAGGCATGAAGCTTGAATGCTCATTGGTTTTACTTGTATATTGATTAGAACATTGACAAGTAACCAAGTCCTCTTGCCGATTTCCAAACAAGGAAGAACAAGAGTGTTCAAGTAAAAACTCAAAGAAAAGAGGTAAATGTGCTAACCTAATGTAATCTATGCCTTAGGGAAAATGAGCTTGATTTGCTTAATAAAATACCTAAGGAGCCAATGGGAAAAGAAGAGCTAGTGAATTGTTCTTAAGGAGATTATTAAAAGACATATGTAATGTTGAGTGTATTGCAGGTTAAAAGGCAATATATATGTGGGAAATTCAGTGTTTAAGTTAAATGCATTTAAGGGCCTATGAGCCATGTTATTTAAGGACCTAAGTGTCAAGCAATTTAAGTTTATGCACTATATTGTGATGTAGTGTAGTTTAAGGATTTAGATGTGTGTAAAGAACATTCTTTGTGAAGATGAGTGTCTTGGACGGTTAAAGGAGGAAAAGCAATATGTTTGTGTGTAAGGAATGTGCATTAAGTGATTAAGTGTTTTTGGTTGTGAAAGGGTGTAAACCTAAGTGTTTGTGTGTGAGAATACTCTTGATGGATTTTAGGTGTTCTTGAATGTCTAATGGTGAAAGCTATGTGCTTTGGTATAGCAATGTGCTAGAAGAACCCATGTCAAAATTTAGATAATGTATAAGAAGTTGTAAGTGTTTAAAAAGAGTTTTTGGTGAGTTTGGAAGTGTTGAGAATGATTAAGTTTTTACTAGGGAAAGAAAGGTGCATTAAGGTGTTTTAGAAGGCAAAAAGGATTTAGGCATTATCTTGGAAGTTCTAGAAATCCAATGGGTGTTTTGGGATGTACTAAAGTCTTGGAGGAGTTTGTAAAGGTTTAGGTAATGTTGATGTACAAGGAGGAAATGATGTGTAGGTAAGGAAGAGGTTTGAACTTGTGAAGAAAATTCTTGGAAGACATGAAGTATTTTGGTGGGCTAAATATAGTGTGGGAACATGCTATAAACCTAAGGGGGAAGTATTATGAGTATTGAGCATGTAGGCAAGAAATGAGTAAGTGTTTAAAGGTATAGAAAATGGAGTTTTGGGCACGTCCGAACTACCGTCCGAACATGGACGTTCGGACATGCCCTGGCGCGTAAGTCTCCTGAACTTCGACCGGTGTCCGAACAACCGTCCGAATTGGAAGTTCGGACACACCTATCTCTATATTCTGTTTTGGCCTCGAACAGCGTCCGAACTTGGGAAGCTCGGACGCATGTTCGGACTTTCATCTGTTTACACCCATTTGAGCCTCGAACAGTGTCCGAACTTGGGAAGTCCGGACACAAGTTCGGACAAGGCGCTGTATGGACCAAAAACATTGTTTCAGGTTATAGGATGATGGGGATTATTAAGTAATGATGTTATAAGATTGTTAAGGACATGATAAGTGAGTTATAATGACAATTTAGTGGGGGAAAAGTTATATTAAAATGTAAAAGTAAAACAAGTTAAAATGTGAAGTTATTTAACTAGTTAACGGGGATAAGTTATAAGCATTAGACTTTAAACAATCATGTTACCCCGATGTTAATAAAAGTACATGTAATATTACCAGTTGTTCGAGAATTGTTCGAGGAACATAAGTGGACATGATAGAGTGGACTCCGGTGACAGGTATGGTTTTCTTGCAACCTGTGTCCTACCGGATTACACCGGCTTGTATGCCAATGTGTTTTTCTGTATGTTTGCCACGTTATAGGATAAAGCATGAAATGAGTTTACAGTCGTTATTGTTGTTGTGTGTTTACGTGCCGATACCGTAACCTCGAATGCGCATGAAGGGCTAGTTAACCACTATTAGGTAAACGTAAGAGAACGGTATCCGGTAATAACGTTTCCGACCTAAGGAACGTTCTAACCACGGCTATGCGTGAGTTTAGTCATGTGATGCTTGTGTGTGATGTTTGTGTGTGAATGTATGACTCTCTCTTCCCTTGTGTGTGTCTAACAAGACTTAACCCAATGTTTGTGATTGTTTATTGAGTTCAATGTTGAACTTCTAACAAGTGCTAACGGGGGAAGTGATGAGTCCGGTCTGTTCCGGCCACGCGTGTGAGTATGGGAGTCGATGTCATAACCGGTTCGATTCTCTTTGTATGTTATGGTTGTTTTCCAATTTGGTTTCCAACCTTCCCTTTAGCTTAACCAAGGCTATTTTACTGACTCACGTCGGGCCACAGGGGCATACTATGTTTATGTTTGTTCGGTGTGCTTGGATCACTATATCCGAGGCACCTTGTGTTAAGTTATCCGTTCATTTAACGAGACGGTAACGAGTTATGTAACGAGCTTATCATGAGACTGGCAACATTCTCTAGGCTACAAGTGAACTGACTATGTTTGGGCCGGTTCACAATGGGAACCGTTCCCGTTATGTTATGTATTATTGTTGTGCTGCAATTCTTATTGCGATGTGATGTGATATGTTGTTAAGATGTGGAGTATGTGGATTATGGATATGAATTCCAGTTTATTGTAAGAGGCGTTTAAGGATAACCCTTAATGGGTAAGTATCGTCTATTAAGGAAGTAGCTCCATTAGAGGAGAAACACTCTAGGGTCAAGGAAAATAAGGAGTGATTTGTTAAGTGTAGATGCGTTGGCTGTTTTGTTGAGCCATCGTGGTGGAATGTTATGTGTTGTGTGTTGATCGTTTACATGCATGATTCAAATATAATCAACCGCATGCTAAGACGACAATGTTGTGTGTGGTGGCCCGGTAGCATGCGGGCTGCGGGATTACCATACCAGCAAAGGTGCTGAGCCCCTAGGGGGCCACCCTTTTCTCTTCTTTTCCTATTTTCAGGTACAAGGAGCTGGAAGCCGTTCGAGAGTAGGACGGGGTAGTCATTTGTACATGGGTAATCATTAAGTCATATATGTACAGTAGGTGTAGTAAGACTGAAATTGTTATCGGCATCAGCTTGTAAATACTCGGTATAGTTGGAAGGTATGTATGTTTCTTGTTGTTAATGGAAAGGGACAGTAATGTGTAGACGCTCGGGAATCTAGTCCATCAGACCGATACAATGTATATGTAATAGCCTTGTTAGCCACGTGGGTGGTTAACGGTGTGTAACACCAACGAGTTAAGTAATGTGATGAAGTATGTTTTCCGCTGCAGTTTGTTGTAAGTGTGTTAATGTTGGATGGGGTGTTACAAAAGTGGTATCAGAGCGAAGTATCGCTCTGATGACTGAATTACCGAGTTTAGGAAGTACCGAGTTAGGATTTAAGTACTTTGGGTTAAGGGTTGAGTGATAGCGTGAGAGATACGCTAGTTAGGTATTACCAGTGTGTACTGGAAACCAACAATATCCTTCCCGCCCTCCACAATCCCTGTTTTATAACTTGGGAAACAACGCCAGAGAGATGGAAGTCCTCTCATACTCGGAATACCCGATCTGGCTGTTATTAATACCTCTAAAGGTACGGAGAACCTGTCATACGTAGATTCCAAAAACTGGGAATCCCAGAGACGGTTTCCATCTGAACAATGTTAACCGCATTTAATAGCGAAGAATGAAGAATTTTGTGTATAAGAGAATAGAATTTCCGGCAACCTGGGTCGACATGCCGAGCAGTCGAGAACAACCAGCTTGCAACGCACCAACCGTGCAATAGGCAAGAAGTGAAGTAATGAAACCCGAGACGAGAGTCTACGGGACCACGATTATTACATAATGTCGCCAACGGTATACAAACCGACAAAGGAACTACAACGTAGTGCCCCAACAGGAGACAAGTCTTAGTAACCACGACAAAGGCGTGGAGTGGGCTACGAAGAGGATACAATACTAAGTAAAAGGGGACTCCAAGAATGGGGAACACCCCAGTTAATGATTAACATGTGAAGACAGTGAGAAGTCACCTAGAGGAATTATTATCAAGACAGTAAGAACAAGTGAGGGCCAACAAGGCCACTAATGACAGTGCGGAAAAATGATACCGCAACCGTGTGTGTGTTTAACCGATAGCCAGTTAGCATGGCGCACTTGCCATAGCAAGTGCTGCTATAACGGGGCTGTTCGGGAAAATTTTTAACAACTACGAAGTACTTAGTAAAGTACCATGAAGTTAAGTGAGATCATCATGACCATGGAAGGGATTGATAGCCTAACCTCTGTAATTGGAATTACACTAGTCAGCAGGAAGCTAGACTTGGTAAAGGCAAGAAGACGTTGTGAAACCATGAAATTTTCCTTTCAAACTCAGATTTATTTCAAACTCTTTTCTTTCAAAACCAAATTTTCTTTCAAACCTATACTCATCTTTAACCTTCTTTTAAAATCAAACCCAGTAAACTAAAGGGTAGTTGACAAGGATACAACAGTGGATAAACCTTCCCTTGATTAAGTTCGGAAAGCAGGGAATGCATATTATCACAGGACGATATAAGGGAGTTGACAATAGGATACTTCACCTAGGCGTGTGGCGGACACTACGAGTGTACCAACTGTAATGTGGGACGACCGCACTCCGATTGGAGCTTGTGGGCCTGACAGACCTGCTTATGGGTTAGTTGGGTAAGTAGCAATGTATCAGTAGGGTACCCCACATATGTATACAAGTAGAGTCCAGAACACGGGAAGTAGTCGACTCCGTACTACGGTCAGCAGTATAAGTCAAACAAGAACGAAGGATTACCATGAATGGTTGAAGTAAAGGAACTCAGTTAAGTTAACGAGACTAAAGGAATTAGTGAATTCCATTCAAGGAAATGTTTAAGAGTCAAGAGGTGCGAAGTGCACTAACTGTAATGTAAAGACATTGTATATGTCTTAAGGATCCTCAGGGATAAACATGATAGCTGGGACAGAGACCCAGCCTGTGCATGGCAAGGCAGATGCCTAATGTGGACACATTAATGTGCAATGAACGGGATGAAACTCCCAGAATGAGTACCTACACTACCAGGAAATGTTAATCTTCACAGAAGAGGATAATAACCCAGTTAGAACGCAAACGGCATGGCTAACTGAATATACCAATAAGTGTGAACCAGATGTAAAGGCATAACTTAGTAACACCCAGGAGCAATCCTTGAAGGGTGTTTGCATCAACAATTGTTGCACGAAATGAAATGACAGAAGCACAAGGGTTGAAACTAACACCCAGTTTAGACATAAGTTGTCAGGAGACAGACTGACAATCCTAAGGGGCATCCCATGAAAGGAAACGTGATGCAAAAACCTTGTCATGGAGCCCAATATGACATCCAAACCATGTAATGTTGTACAGAGAAGTACATGTGTGTGGACAGCCTACAATGAGCAGAGCTCGAGGCAGTAGGGCTACTAAGCCACAAGCAAATGTATTATGTAAATTTGAGTCAATTGTGGAAGTCTAGGTTGTACAGGTAAATAGAGCGGAGAACGAACCACTGCTTTATGAGTGGGGATACCTCTCGATATTGTAAACCGTGCAAGCGGTAGTAATGTGAACCAAGTTCAAGAAATGTTAAGGATCGATCATGTTGATATTGCGAGAAAACAGTTAGTTTAGTAGCATGTGAAGCACCTGGCTAAATAACGGCAGCTTGTAACTCGAGTGAGCAACGCTCAAGGAGCATTCAATAGTCATCCATGCGAAGGACGAACCAAATACTAACGATGTAAGTATATGAGTGGGAGCTAATGTGACAGTAAATACCATGTAAGTTAGTGTTATGCAATGAGTAAGAGCACGGTGCGCAGCAAGCGACCGTTGTATAAGTGTTGTTGAATAATAATGTGGCAGATAAGATCAGTTATGAGTTAAACTCAGTGGAGATGCAAGGTAAGTGATGTTAAACAGACTGGGCAATAAGCTAGTGGTAGGTACTATGTGATAACGAACTCAGTGTGGATCTCATTGCTAATAAGAGATTTACTGTCAAGAGTTTACGCCTCTACACTCTGTATGACTGAGTGTTTTGGTATTGCACTTTGTGAGCCTCGATTTTAAACCCTATCCTATGTGGATTAAGTTGATTAGGATCTAATCGGTTTTAGGTCCACTTATAACCTAAGATTAATAACTATGCCATATAACAATAATTATTAAAACCTAAGCTAGCTCACTGGAACCTATTATGAGTCGCCACCTAATTTTAACCTAGAGTAAATCAGGAAAGGTAGAGTTCGGGTTCGGGGGCTTGGTATTCGACTTATTTAGGGTTCAATTACTTTCATTACCCTTCCTAGGTCGTTTTTCCTCTACTTGGTTTATTTACGGCTTATTACGAGTCATTTTAACCTAAGTGCGCGAGCTTCTGTTTTTTTGTGTTTTTTAGCATTTTTTGACAGAAAACTAAAGTGAAATTGAAAGATACCTAAACTAGGGTTTCAGAGGTAGAATTAGGTCGAATTTTGCTTACGTCCGTAGCCACGGACCTCATGTCTGAGACCACGGACCCCAGTTAACTTAATTATACAGAAGAGTCGAAATTAAAGGAAGACAAAAAATTGCAAAGTCCGGGGCCACGGACAGGATGTCCGTGGGCCCGGACATTATTAGAAAACCTAAATTTTGAATTTTTTAAAATCCCGCCACCGTCCGTGGGCGTCCGGGCTTACAGACAGGGAGTCCGGGACCCCGGACATGACATCTGTGGGTGCGGACCGCCCTCGGACGGCGGCGTTGAGGCTGTTCCCGAAGGTGTTTTTGGCTCAAATTTTATGGGTGTGTAGCCTGAAAGATGCACAAGACGTTAGTGATTGAAAGTTCTCAATTTGAATTCGAATTAAGCACGAAACTTGGTAAACAAGTTATTGGACAAAAGCTTAAACAAACAGCAATACAGAAGCGTAAAAAGGTTAGTTTGAATCCAAAATTTGACAGAGAGTTAGTAAGGTCGTGGGGAATTAGAAAAGTAGAATTGTAACCTGTTTTACCTTCGAATTCAAGAGGATTCTTCACGTCGGGATTCTTCGGAGGCTCCGATGGTGCCGGTTCTGGATTGTGTTCGACCCGAGCTTCTGGTTGTTGATTGTTGAAGGTGTTCTTCACGTTTGGAGGTGGTTTGGTTGATGTTTGATGATTGATGATATTGTGGGAGTTGAAAAATATGTTTTGGTGTTGATTTTGGTGAGATTTCGGTGATTGATTGTGGCTCTGGAGTTCAAAAACGTGGAGAGAGAGAGACGGCTGCCTTCTTTGAGAGTCTAGGGTTCTTGAGGTTATGAGATTCTGATTTTATCCAAAAACCTATCCCCTTATATAGACTTTCTTAAAGATAAAGAAAATCTAGTAAAAGTAAGATTTTTTGGTATTTTAATTAAAAGACTTCCCAAAGGAATTTGCTGTGAAATTTTAACCACATGTCAAGGATGGATATTATGAATTTTCTGAGGTGGAACCGAATTTTTTAAATGTTGGAATATTTTTAAATTGAATTTCCCGTCAGATTCAGTCAGAAATTGCTAGAAATTATTGGAAATTCGAAAAATCAAAATTCCAACGCCATTATGCTTAAAATGCCATCCTCTATCATGGGTTAAAATATCAAAGCATTTCAAGCTGATTTGGGCATCCTTTGGAGGAGAGATAAAGCTTATAGGAGGTCTCAAGAGCCTTAAAAATTTACGAAAACGCCCCAGACAATGATAAAACTGCTCCTCATGCCCTGGGATGCGCCGATCGAGCCGGGATCTCTCACTACTTGACTAAAATTCCCCTCGCAACACCAGCACCCCGTAGACCCTAACTCGGGGGGTCAAAATTTTGGGTATAACAGATTGCCCCCCGTCAACTAGACTTTGTAGTGGATGCGAAAAGTCTGGTTGATGCTTGAGTGATGCCCCAAAATTTTGAACTCCATGAAATTCTCCATGTTGTGCGAAACCGCGTTGACTGCGTCCAGCTATTCGGAGGCGCTGACTACCTAAGCAACAAAACGCTGTCGAGCTATTCTAAGGCGCTGACTACCTATAAGTGAAAATGTGTCAAGCTATTCTAAGGCGCTGACCACCTAGGTGACGAAAATGAAATAATGTCAAGCAGTTCTAAGGCGTCGACTACCTATATTACATGAAATGATGCAATGTCAAGCGATTCTAAGGCGTTGACTACCAAGGATGTGAGAACTGGGTGGTATGCAAATGCAAGAATGCTGAAATGCCAACGATGCTGATGCTGATGATGCTCGGATGTTTCTGGGGACCGAAACCCGTGCTAACGCTCCTGGCTGGACCCAATGTGGACTTATTGCCATCGCCCCCCAAGCCGGTGTGCAGGGATAACTCCTGGTAAAAACCCTGGGGACTTATTGCCTTTGCCCACCATTCGTTGATCCCGAAAATAAGTTGACATCGCAAAAGGAGGATTATTGCCCATCACCTCGCCAACTTTCTTTCGCCAGGTCTTGTGACGCGCCTGGATAATGCAGCTAGGTCTTATGACGAGCCTATATGAATGAGATGAATGCAATGTGTTTGATAAGAGTGGGTAACTAAAGGGTAACGCTAGGTCTTACTACGAGCCTAAGGAAATGCAACTAGGTCTTATGACGAGCCTAAAGGACGGTTCTAGGTCTTATGACGAGCCTAAAGGACGGTTCTAGGTCTTATGACGAGCCTAAGGAAGGATCTAGGTCTTATGACGAGCCTAAAGGTTGGATCTAGGTCTTATGACGAGCCTAAAGGTTGGATCTAGGTCTTATGACGAGCCTAAAAGATGGTTCTAGGTCTTATGACGAGCCTAAAGGGATGCAACTAGGTCTTACTACGAGCCTAAAGGAATGCGACTAGGTCTTACTACGAGCCTAATTATGGATCTAGGTGATAAGTGGTGAAATAATGCTCTCTCAAGGTCTTTATTCGTCGTCATTTTATTTGGCGCATGACTTATTTCACCACTTTATGGAGTATTTGTGTGTTTATTAGTGATCTTACACTTTTGGCTTGTTTAAATAGGTAATTACTCATTAGAGTACATTTGAGAGCTTTATATGAGAAAGCATCAATGTTCGAGCACCTCGGGAAGGATGCCTAGCCAACGGGAAGCATCGGGAGAGTTCCGGCACAGAAAAAATGACATTCTGGGGCCGACCGACCTTGGGACCGACCTTGCAAGGTCGGTCCGGCTCTGTTAAATCGATCCCAGAACTCACTGGAATCGACCGACCTTGCGACCGGACTTGCAAGGTCAGTCGAGCTTAAAATCTGTCACGTGCTCCCGTCTGAAAGGGTCCGACCGACCTTGCGACCGGACTTGCAAGGTCAGTCGGATGGAATTTTTGCCCAGAATTTTCTGTTTAAAGGCTGCATTTTGGGGCTCCCTTCCTCATTATCAAATTCACCCGACTCCAACCCTAAACAGAGGATAAAGAGGCGAAAATAAAGAGAAAAAGAAGAGGAGAAGAGAAGAGAAGAGAGGAGGAAGAAGGAAGTGAAGACCTCTACCTCCATTGAAGCTTGGAAGCTCCTCCAATGGCTAATTCTTCCTTTTCTTTGCTCTTTCCTCTAGCTATGTCTGAGTAGTTCCATTTGTATCCTAGGATGAGGGTTTGAACCCATTTTGCTCATTGAATGCTAGAACCTAACTCATTAATTACTCTTGTTTTATTCTCTTCAATATCAATTAATGCACTAAACTGATCTCTTATTGCATTTATGGTGGTTCCATTCAATATTTGAGCTTGAGTTTGGAACTAGACCAAGAAGGGAGTAAACCCTAACCTTTGCTTTCTTGATTTGGAAGTAAATGCTTGGGGCTATTGTTTAAGAGTGCTTGCTTAATGCTATTTGATGACTTGAACCTCCTTTAATTAAGGGGTTTGATTATTTGGGTAAGAATTGGATTTCCCATGATTTGGGGATTCATGAGCTAAACTCTAATAGGCACTGAGATGATGAGTTATGGTTTTGAAGTTCTTTGAGTGAATTGGGTGATTCCCACTATCCTAGGGTACTCTCCCCATCCATTCCATTCACAAACATTTTACTGTTTTTATTGCATTTCAGTTAACAAAACAAACAACCAAGCTTGCCTCTGGCTAAACCCCCTTTTACTGTTATTTTGCACTTGACTATTATACCGAAGCTTGGGATTTAGAAACCAATTTCCTTGTGGATACGACACTTGTTTTACTACAACGAATTGGGTGCACTTGCCCATTTTAGCTAGGTTTAATTACTATGTATGTAATTTTCCCAACACTGGGTCTTATGACGAGCCTAAAAGATGGTTCTAGGTCTTATGACGAGCCTAAAGGGATGCAACTAGGTCTTACTACGAGCCTAAAGGAATGCGACTAGGTCTTACTACGAGCCTAAAGATGGATCTAGGTCTTATGACGAGCCTAAAGGTTGGATCTAGGTCTTATGACGAGCCTAAAGGTTGTTCTAAGTGAAAGTGAGTAAAATGTATGATGGGTCTAAATGGATGTAGAAAGATTAGGGTTTATGTCAAATCTGAAGATGGTAGGGCTCAAGATGGGCCTACGGATGTTTGGGTGTGAAGGTAGGGCTTAAGACGGGCCTGTGGGAATTTGATGTGGAGGAAGGGCTTAAGACGGGCCTGTGGGATGTGAGAATGGTTTGAACCTTTGGGTTTTGGACTTCTGGGCTTCAATCGGTGTTGCGGTTGCAATTGTTGGAACCAACAATTGCCCCCAGTATTCTTTCTTAAGGCAATCTGAGTTAGAGTTCATGGCGATCGATCGGAACGATCGATTGCCCCTAGTATTTTCTTTGGCTAAACGTGCGAACAAGTCTCGTCCTCACAGGGTCAAGGCTTATGTTTTGATGTGGTGCTTCTTAACCTACACTCGACGTGTTTGGTGTTTGCACTCGTTTCTCACTTACGGTCACAACTTCTCAACCATTGAATTTGACATTTGTTAGATTTACGTGTTCAATCTGTTACTTTCACTCGATTGGATACACAACTACTAAGTCGGAAGTCTTTTGAGCTTATAACGTGGCCATGGGGTGTGATGAATGACAACAGGATAATGGAGGAATGTTTAGGATATGTGGAGTTTTATGGATGACCAAAGCTGCAACTTGCGCCGTCTCTCGGACTTGTCTTCTTTCCTTGAAGTCATTTGGCTACTTCGTGATGACTTCGCTTATGAACTTGGGACTTGGAACTTTTGGATTGTTCCTTGCATCTTCTTTCTTTTTCCGATTTTGGATTTCTTTGAGGCTTTTCAAGTTTGCTTTCCTTGAATCTCCTTTCCTTCGGGGTTCTTGTGTTTCCCGGTTTTGAACTTTGAGAGCTGTTTTTGATGTTAGCTCGTTTGGATCCTGTGTCACTTTGGGACCATTTGTGGATCGTTTCGTCATGCTGGTAGCAGTTTTGCTTCTTTGGACTTGTGAAGCTGTTGTTCAGAAGTCGGGCTCCTTGCCTCCTTTGGTCACCGGGTCGGTTGTTCATCACTGGCTGGCTTATTTGTGGAGCTTGTAGTGTTGTAAAAGAGGTCATATATGAAAAGCTCAGCGGGGGTGCCTAGGGTGTAATGTCAGGGTTCACAAGCTTTTTGGCTGTGTGTGCTATACCTAGGTGCTTCGTCATCCCTAATAGTTGTGTATCTGTTCTTTGTTACTTTTCACTGGTTTAAGCGTAAATTTACAAATTATCTCCTTCGGTTGGAGTCATGCCGTTTACCTCACCTTTGAATGTAGCCTCTCTGGAGTCGTGTAAAAATGACACGCTCTTTCGCTCTTGGTTTTACCGCTCAAGCACTCTCGCGAAACGTTCACTCAGAGACTTGCTTGCACAAAATAAACAAACGTTATCGTTCCTTAACTCAGATTGCCCCCAGTATTGTTGTGGGGTTTACTTGACGAACCTTAGAATGCCCAAATTACTTGTGGAGGGTGGTTGTGCGTGTAATGGTGATGAGATATTCCTGTGAAGAGGTAAAGGGTGATTTTGTAACAACAAATTTTTGGCTTTATGTATCTGGTGAAATGTTGAGAAAGC
Organism: Limonium bicolor; assembly: GCA_023374045.1. Classification (NCBI taxonomy): domain Eukaryota; kingdom Viridiplantae; phylum Streptophyta; class Magnoliopsida; order Caryophyllales; family Plumbaginaceae; genus Limonium; species Limonium bicolor. The sequence continues at coordinate 13,580,506 of CM041782.1, read as the reverse complement.
GGATTGGTGAGACACATATGAAGGTTATGATGAGGGTGGGTGAAATGATGAGATGATTTTTCTTTGACCTTGTTTTGACAACAAAGATGCATACCTAACTTGTAATAACGGACAATGATTTTCTACATGCAAGAGATCTTTCGAGTAACACTAAACGAAACATGCAGCAAATGTCAAAGCACAAAAACATCGAAAGAGAGCTCATGTCAGGCAATGTAGCTAAAAGAAAAGACAGCATCCTAATCCTAAAATACATAGAGAAAATATGAAGTCCTAAACTATAGCTGTGGAGGAGGTGGACGTGGAAAGGCCGAGTACATATGAGTCATGAAATCGTCCATACGGCCCTCCATGCGTATCTGCCTACGCTCCATACGCCCCTGAGTAATGTGAAGAGATCTGATATCCCTCTGTAATCTCTCAAGCGTAGCCGGCTGTGGTGGTGGAGGCGGTAGGGCGTAGTAGGAGGAGAGTGGTGTAGGGTACTCGGTGCCCATGTAGCTCGACCCCTCACCCTGGTAGGTGTATCCTCCTGACGGGTCCTCGTGGTGCGGGATGTCCTCGGGCTCCGTGCCTGCTGCCTCTGCCTGGGCCGGACTGGTCTTTGAGAAAAAACTCTGGCCTGCTGTGGGAAGGCCCAACCCTGATCGGCTGAGTAGCCAAGGGACCTCAGCATCTCCATGGTGTAGGTAGGATATAGAGGCTCCCAATCGTCATCCCCCATCGGGACCTGTGCGCACTCGCATAGCCACTGGATGAAACTCGGGTAAACTAAGGCATGGCGACCGGCCCGGCTGCTACCATCAGGTGGTCTCTCATCAAAACCAACAACGGGATCAAGCCCTCCTCTGAGTCAGGTGGATGCTGAATGTACCTCATAAGGAAGCAGTAGCGAGCGGAGACGTCATTACGCGCTTTCGGTAGCACGTTACGGGACAAGACCTCCAATAACACCCTGTCAAGAGCAGTAGGTAAAGCGGAGGGGAGGATCAACTGCTTCCTTGGCTGATCCCTCGTGAAAACGAACACGCTCCGACAGAGTAGAGTGCTGCAGATAGAACTGGCGTGCCTCGCTCTCCAAGGCTGCAATCGTCTCTAGTCCCCTGTGCTCAGGGTCACTAGGATACCACAGCCCCAGTATCGTCTTGGTCCAAGTTAGCATAGAACTCTATGACTAACTCCCTAATGTAGCTCTTCGGGCAAGTAAGCAACCCCACCCAGTGATAGTGCTGAAGCAGGTGATCGAGATCAAAGGTGGCGATCACCTCGTCGCTGAAGAGACACTCCTGCTGGATGGAAATATCCTGATTCTCATAAAACCATCGCTCCTGGTGAGCTCCTCTGAAACGGGTATGGTCATAGGTAGGGGATGTCTCTCTGCGGCGCCTGCGACGTGGCTGAGAGCCTGATGCCCCAGCCCCAGCTACCCCACGGGAACTCCTACGACCCTCCATGGTATGCCTGTGGATTCAACGAGACAAAAGACATATAATTCTGCAGGAATTTTGACAGAGTTTCCCCTAGATTTTTCATGAATCCCATGCTCTCAAATGCACTTCACACCATGTAATCAGTCCTAGGATCTATCATTCATGCAAACTTTAAACATTCCACGAGCTAGAAACGCAAGGAACCTCATTTCGCACTTAAAACGCACTAAACTAAAACGGGCAACCCTCGGCCATTACAAGCGGTTTCGGCCTTCCAAACGAACTTTTCACGTTTTAAAATGTCCTTTTAAAGCTAGTTGGCCATCTAAAACATAAAAAATCAAACTTCGAAAATTTGACCCGAGAACCACCACCATTGTCGTCTTCTTCCTAGCTCCAAATTTCGTTTTTCTTCGTTTCTTCCACCAAAATAGACAAATGAGTAGTCAAAATGTAGAGAAAATTTACCCAAATGCAATGGTAGAAGAAGATTTCTTATTGGAAGTTAAGAGCTACGCAAATCTGGCCCTCGAAGGTCCGCCTCGGACTGGACTTCGGACGCGAGTTTCCGCCCTCGTAAGTGCTCGAAACAGGGAGATCTTGGTATGGAAATGCTCAGAATTGAAAGAGGGATGTTTTGTGAGCAAAATGGCGGTGGAATGGAGTGATTTGGTCAAGAAACGAGTGAGATATGGAGGAGAGAAGTTAGGGTTTTGGAAACGGGGATTGCTGGAATGAAAATGGTGAATTTGGGGAAGAATCCCGATTTGAATCGGGTGAATAAAGCCACTAATCGAAACGGCGTCGTTTGGTGGTCAAACGGACGCGTCCGAGTCAACGTCCGGGGCCACGGACGTCGCGTCCGGGGTCACGGACGCCCATTTTTTTCCTCTTATTCGAAAATTGAATGATTTAAATTAAAAGAAAACCAAACAAAACAAGTATTCTCTTTATTCATCTCGAAATCAAAAGAAGAACAATTTATAGAGTTCTAAGAAAACAGAAGATGCCTAGGATTAAGTGTCTAAAATGCAAGCTTCCTCTTGACAACTCTTTGCTCCGCTACCCCCTCCTTTCTTCGTTTGAATGCATCCACCTCCTCCTTTCGACCGTATAGCCATTTCCGATAACTTGCTGAGAGCTCCAAGTCTTCGAACGCTAAGGGCTTCACCACTTGAACTTCCCCTTCGAGTCGATCCATCATGATCGCATGAAGAGCCTCGTGATCGTATACTTTCCTTGGCGCTTCATACAACAAACCCTTGGGACGGTTTTGGGTTCGCCCGATCTGACGGCTGGAACGCCACGGATGAATAACATGAAAGTTCTCAAAACCAGGTAACGAGATCCCTCCGTAATAACCTCCACACATTCGAACTCCTTCAATTTTCCAAGTCGAGACTGTCCATCGGACCTGATGTCCCTGCTGAATAGAGTTCAAGAAAGCTGGCCATCCGTTAACCGGTTCCTCGGGGGTGCGTCTTCTAGGGTGGTGCTGAACCGTGAATGTTTGGTTGTACTCAGGAAACAACTTGAGACGCTCGAAAAGCCAAACTTGCAGAAGATGAATGCTTCCTTCGAAGAAGTAGGGGGTATCCTTTGACTTGGGCCATGAATCCGGACTCTGAATAATTTGTGCAACTATCAATGGTCCCAAAGCGAAACCAGCCCGAACCTGTAGAAGCAAAGGGAAGACTTTTCGGTGTATGGCCATGTACGGGGTTCTGAAGAGGTAGATTGCCAGCAACGCGAGATCGAGAAAATTCCTCTTGTGCTCCAGGGAAATCTCAGAGGTAATGAAGTCTGAAAGAGTTTCCACTGGCAATCCCTCGGGCCCTACCATTCCTAGTAACTGGGTTGGGCTTAGCCCAAGTAAATGGGAATGAGCCTCGACCGGTGAGGGTGTCAAGTTCGGTACTACCGGGCTAGCTAGAGTATTGGCTGGATTCCCACTTTTCGGAATCTACCGTATGTCAGGTTCTTCATACTTACAGAGATACTTAATAGCAGCCAGATTGGGTATTCCCGAGTAAAAGAGGACTTTCATCACTCTGGCGTCCTTTCCCGAGTTATAAAACAAGGGTTGTGGAGGGCGGGAAGGACATTGTAGGTTTCCAGTACTCGCTGGTAATTCCTAACTAGCGGGTCTCTCACGCTATCGCTCAACCCTTAACCCAAAGTATTAAACTCCTAACTCGGTGCTTCCTAAGCTCAGTATTTCCAGTCATCAAAGCGATACTTCACTCTGATACCACTTTTTGTAACACCCCAACTACAACACCAAACTTAACAACAAATTGTAGCGGAAAACACAACTCAACATTTACTTAGTTCTTTGGTTTTATACGCCGTTAACCACCCACGTGGCTAACAAGGCTAGTACTTATACATTTGTATCGGTCTGATGGACTAGATTCCTGAGCACTCACATAATACAATCCCATTCCAATTCCAACATTCAATATACATTTACATTCCATCTGTACCGAGTATTTACAACTGATGCCGATAACATTTTCGTCTTACTACATCTACTCTCGAACGGCTTCCAGCTCCATTGTACCTGAAAAGGAAAAAGGGTGGCCCCCAAGGGGCTCAGCACCTTCGCTGGTATGGTAATCGTGCAGCCCGCATGCTACCGGGCCACACACAACTAATTGTCATCTAAGCATGCGGTTGATTATTTTTAAACCATGCATGAAAACTATAAACATATAACACACGTGTATTTAACACACATCCAAGCATCAGGATTCAAACAATTTAATCATCACATCAACACTTGTTAGTTCACCTTATTGTGCTCCTTAACCCTTGAGGGTTTCTACCTTAATGGAGCTAACTCCTCATTAGACGACATTTACCCATTTAATCGGGTTATCCTTAAATTCCTCTTATAATAACCTGGGGTTGATACCCATGATCAACATATCACATATCACATGTTAACGTACATACAACAAAACTCGGGGAGAGTCACGTGAGGGCTCGTACCCCAAGATGAGAGTTAGTTATCTCTTTGGAGCCTAGAGAATCTTTTTATTCCCAAGTTAAGCTCGTTACACAATAATTTATTGTTCTACTTAGAGAACATATACTTAAGATGTGTCGGATATAACATAGTTCCGAACACACCGTACTCATTTACTTACTTAGATATTTCAGTCTTAATAAAGAACCGTTCACACTATACACATATCCCCCTAGCCCTGAATAATAGTCAGGTAGGTAAGCCTTGGTTGGGCTTGTGGTGAAGTAATCCAAGACGGAAAAAAACCATAACATAATAGAGAGGGAGTTAGAGCAACTGTAGACATCAACCCCAAACAAACGCGCGACCGGAACGACCGGATTCCTCACCCCCATAGTATATACATATTTATTAGAAGTTCCCTTATGGAACTTATCATGTTACGACACCATATGGTGTTACAAACTTGGTTAAACACACAAGGGAGGTAAACACGCACACACACACACAATAACAATACACAACTAACACACAGATAGCCGTAGTAAGAACGTTCCCGTAGGTTGGGTCGTTAAATCCGAAAACCAATCTCTTATGTCATCCTAGATTTGGTTAGCTATGGTTTAACATCTTTGAGGTTAAACGGTATCGGAACTAAACACGCCACATAAATGAATTACTGTAAACTCATTTCATGCTTATTATTGCAAGGTGGCAAAACATAGAAAAACAGGTTGGCACACAAGCCGGTGTAATCCGGTAAAACACAGGTTGCAAGAAAACCATACCGATCACCTTGAGGATGGGTAGCCTTACATGGCGACCCCTTACTCCCGGCTGCCCTCATGACTAGTTTTCGTTCCTATAATTAATTCAATTGGAACGGTCATTTTTTGTATTAACTTCTACTACTTGTCATAACGTATGACGTCCTCTTGTCGTTTCTTACATTCCATTAACCTCACACTTATTACTCACCTTATTTCAAGGTTTCTTATTAAGTAACACTTGTGATCTAAAGTTCACAACTCTCACATCCAACCTAACACTTGTTTACACTTTTTAAGGCCTTTAAATGTCACCAAACAAGGCCTAAACATCATCTAAAACCATTACCATCCAATCCCTCATCATTAGAAGCCTTAAACAAATTTTTTCTTTCTCTCTGGTCTGGACCGCCCCTCTGGGGAGGTCCTAGGGGCGGTCCACAATAGAAATTACACTCATCCTGCAGAATTCAACTGGACCTCCCCACAAGGGCGGTCCCTAGGGGCGGTCCACAACAGACCCCATTTTTCAAAGTGCTTTTCTACTCATTTTGAACTCCAAATTCACCCCAATATTTTCCCACTCATTCCAGAATCTTTCCACATGTTTCCTACATGTTTAAACACCTTAAAACAGCACTAAACCTTCCTCAATCATCACCAAACTTGTCCCTCAATTTCTTACAAAAATTCCTAACACTTGTAACATTTTTCCTTGGGTTTCAAGGAGTAGTTATGCCTACAACTTCGACTAACCAAAGTGCTGCCTCACTACCATTACAACTACTCCAAAAGAATTATTTCTTTCCAACACCTCCTTTACACAACTCCTTAAGATTTTTCCACAAGTTCATACTTAATCCTTCACAAGGTATTATACCTCTTTTATTACCAAATTTTTCACAAGTCTTAACAACACTCTTACCATAACTTTGGTGTATTTAAATCACCCATTTGAACTCTAAATCCTCTAAGACCCCTCCTAGGTCATCCTTGCACACAAGAACACCTTATTCATTTTCTTTCACCAATATGACCCTTAATGACTCCTAGTACTCTCTAGGTCATAAAATCCCATTAGAACACATGAACTCCTTTGTTCATCAACTAAATTTGACATGACTTCTCTAGTACATTCTTACACCCAAACACTTAGTTTTTCACCATTTAACAATCAAAGACATTCAACTCCACAAGGAATGCTCCTTACACACAAACTACACTTAAACTACACTACATCACAATATAGTGCATAAACTTAAATTACTTGGCACTTAGGCCCTTAAATAACATGGCTCTTAGGCCCTTAAATTGCATTAATCTTAAACACTGAATTTCCCACATAATAATTGCCTTTAACCTGCAAATACACACAACATCACATATGCCCTTAATATCCTCCTTGTGGATAGTTTTCTATCTCATTTCCCTTTGGCTCTTTAGGTTGTTTTATAAGGAAATTTAAGCTCATTTTCCAAAAGCACAAAATACATCAAGAGAGGTCACTTACCTCTTCTCTTCATGTTTTTCTCACTTTTTTACTCTTGTTCTTTCTTGGTTGAAAAATCGGCAAGGAACTTGATCACTTGTCAATCTTCTAATCAACACACATATAAGGGTAATGAGCATCAAGTTTTATACTTTAACCCATGATTAAACCCTTGATTTACATAAGTGTTTTAAAACACTAAAATGGAAGTTTACCTTGGAATTTGAAAGGAGCTTTATTAAGAAGCAAGGTAGGACTCCTCCTAGTCCTTTGAAGATTGAATCAAGCTACTAAAATGAGCAAGACAAGGCATCACTAATGGTGAATTTCGGCCATGTATGAAAATGAGAGGAAATGTGAATTTTCTTTGACTTTTCTTACCTTGAAGCAAAGGAGAACAACATGATGTGAAAATATGAGTTTTTCCTCCTTCAATGGAGATTCTACATGGCACTGAAATTGAGTTCTTGAAGATTTGAAAAGATAGAAGTGTAGAGCTTGGTCTAACTAAGACAAATACGGTCTTAGAATTTGATTTGGAGCAATATGAACATTTGGTGAGCAAATGAAGTTGGAGAACAGAGGTGTTGTAGCATGAACGGTTTTGGTTGGGAGAATGGAGGAAGATGACGGTGGGAACAAGAGGGAATGACGAAAAAGTGAGGAGAGAGGTAAAGTTTGGAGATATTTATGTTATATGGCAAATAGTAACTTTTTACTTTATTCTTTCTTCCTTTCTTTATTTGCTGGCCAAGTGTGATGACTCACACTTTAAAACCGTCCCCCATTCAACAATTAACATATATATGGCCTTGTTTGACCATTATACTAATTGAAGTTGACTAAAGCCTAAACTAGCACTATTTGAGCACTATTCACTAATTAGTGCACATATTTGTGAATGTTTTGGTTTCCAATTGATTTAGGCTTCCTAATGTGATAATAAATAGTACACATATTGATTAAGGATTAATTTTGGGCATTTAGCCACACAAAACCCATTCCCAGAGACATTTTTCAAAAATGAGCTTTAAGAATCTTTAAAGCACATTTTGTGTTTTAAATTGTTTTCAAGCTTGGTTTTCATTAGTAATTGATTTACCATGTTCATTAGCATGTTAATAAGATCTAGGAATGACCTTTGGGTCTTATACAAGGTTACACCAAGTCTAGAGCAGGTATTGCTTAGATTAACTTTATGGTGTTTTCTTGTGTTTTCTTTGGTTTAAATTGTCTACCATTGTTTATTAAGGGCTTAATTAGCCTTATAAATCATAATTGCAAGTTAATAAAGTCTTGGTAAGCTCTTCGAGTCTTAACCAAGGTTATCCCAAGCTTAGAGCATGTTTTTGCCCAAACTGCCTTAATAGTACTTTATTGTGTTACTATGTTTAAATAGCTCACTAATGTTTCTACGGCACTTTTTACCCTTAATATACCATAGTTTAATATTCAAACAACATATCAAGGTTTGGGATATTTCAAATGTACTTGACTAGCGGCCAATAATGCTCAACGGTACTTCAATTTTTGCTTTATCTTTAAGACAATACTTTAACATGATGGGATCTGTGTGTTTAGGTTTTAAATCTAGATGATAAACTATTATCTGGATAGTAATGTCCTAATTAAAATTGTTGCTTGTCTAGTTAACCATTTATGAAATCCATAGTTTCCAAGTTATGGTGGATTTTTGTAAAATAATACTCATACTTATCTTTATATACATTAATTTTGGGTAATGTCTTTAAAATCTATCTTTCTCATAATTATAATGGGTGTGTATTTTGAGTTATCACACATTGAGGTTATAAGAGAATTATAATTTTGCTACCACGTAAATATTAGCTATCATTTCTTATAATGTAGCATATATCAACTAGAATCTTATTAACATCATTAGTTAGTAGCAATTTCATAATTTAAGATAGCAATAATTTTTCTGCTTGTTAAAAATATTTGTTACCATCACGAAAAAAGTAGCAGAACAACAACCCTGATCATGTGCCAGTAGAAATTTCAATAACTTAGCTTATCTAATTGGCAGTAGCAACTTTTAAGATAATAGGAATTTAGCTACTAGTTATAAATTTTTCGCTAATGTTGCTTTAATTGTAAAAACCGGTTTTTATTTTGGAATTTGCTAACGTCATTTTGATTTGTCATCTTATATTATGTGGTTTTTAGCTTTTGGGTGTCCGAGATCGACTTAATTAAAAGAGAGCTAAGGAGGTCTTTTTCCTGTCTTTTATTTGTTAAGTGATTATTTAGGATTATTAAGGAATTAGAGAAGGAAGACACTTCTCCAGTTCAGTTTTCAAAACGTAGTTCTTCCCGACAGTTTGAGCGCTCTTCCCTTCTTCCTTTTCTTCATTGTTGTCTCTAAATTACTGGTACGAATTGCTGCGTTTCGCTCATCGTTTTCTCTGCTGCTGTTTGGCTACTCTACCAGGTGAGTTCAGTTTCGATTCCTTGTGATTTCGATGATTATTCGTTGCTGTTTTGGGAGTGCAGTTTTTTTTGGGTTGTTCGGTTATGAATTCAGTGTCGTTTTGTGCATCTCCTCTGCGGCTTTTCGTTCGTCTGATTGTTGGTGTAATCTGGACAGATTCTGCTCTTCAAACCGATGTAAGTGGGGGATGGAATCGGGGTTGTTTGCTCACACACTCGGGGTGCAGATTTTGGTTGCATTTTCCGATTGGATTTTGGGTTGTGATGTGTGATTGCACTCCTGAATTGTGTTGCTATCTGTATGGTTAAACTCCAGTGGGCACTGATTTGCATCTTGGAACTTCTACCGGATTTGTGGCAAATTTTGATATATGTCTCGCTTCTGTTTTTTGCTCTGCGAACTGGGTTTTTTTGCGACGTCCGGACTTCCGTCTGGACTTATATGTCTGGATGTGTTGTCTGGCGCATCTCTATTTCAGCGTTTTTGAAGTTTCCGGACAGCATGCGAGGACGTTTTCTTACTTTGTTCTCGGCATGTGTTCGAACTTGTAAGTTCGGACACATGTCTGGACTTCTCTGGGATTTCAATTCAACATGTGTCCAGACATACATGTCCGGGCACCTGTTCGGACATGTTAATGTTTTTTCAGTTCACATTGTGTCCGGACACACCTTTTGTTTTGCCTATTTTGCTCGTTTGAGCTCCGTTTTAACTTCTGTGTGCGGGTTATGGTTCCCTTAAGTGTGAATAACTGATTTATGCTTGTGTTATGCTTATTTAAGCTCATTTGATATGATATCTTAGTTAAATGGTTTGGGGACCTAGTTGCTTAGCTTCTGAGCCTGGATAGTCTGGTCGGGCTATCCCGTAGCATGCTGCATAAAAATTCCTTCTGTTTATTCCTTAGGTACCCTTAAGACGTTTAGTGTCCGACGGGTGCGTTAGCCATCTCAACGGCTTCTATTGTGGGATCTTTGGATCCATAGGACATTGTGTGAGTCCTTTTGATGTGTTAGCGGGTTTCTAGTGTCCCACCTTGTGTTTGCGTTCTGTGAGCTTACGATCGTTTTGAATTGTATTTGCTACTATCAGTAGTTAATGTCTGGTTTTGTGTGTGCTTCTTGAGTGGGTGGCTTACTAGGCTTAATACTTATATAGGAGTATAGAGAACTTAGTGATCGGTACGGAGGGTTAAAAATGACTTAGTTTAGGTAAGGACGGGTCCGGGCTGTTAGTCATCTGTAAAGGAGTTGAGTGCTAGTGGGTGGGATGTGGGGGAGCTCAATTGGTTATGGAAGGCTGATGAGTCAGTGTGTGAGTACTTTGAAGTGACTGTAGCAATGTTGAAGTTCTTAATAGCGGTGTTTCTATGTCCCACCTTGTGTTTTCGTTCTGTGAGTCCGACTTACGTTTTGATATGGCATTCTGTTCAGCTTTGGAATTTGCTATGCTTCTGATTAGTCTATTTTCGAAGTGACTTATGTTACCCTCTGTTTGTGTGTTTCTCTTACTTCTGATTTGTGTTTGTGCTTCCTTGAGGAAGTCGTTGCTTACTAGGCTGTTTAGTACCCCTTTACTCACTTATATAGATTGAGCATATAGAGAACTCTTTCTTTCTTGTCTCTCTATGGAGCTATGATTTTACGCTTATGACTACTACTAGACATTGTAGTTTGTTTAGCGCTCAGACGTATTTTTCGGATTAGCATGAAGAATGACAGGAGAGGGATTGATCACCGAGACCATGGTGGGAACACTTTATCAGCATATCCTTGAATTTGTCCATGTGTCATAACGTTTCTCCCGGCTCCTGAAGAATGTGTTCATTTCTCCAATCAATTGTCTTGTCCTACTGGTTGGGTAGTATTTGGCAAGGAACTTCTGGCCATTGCAGCCATGTGTGGATTGATGGGAAGGAAGACTTGGTACCACCTGTTTGCTGAATCTGACAACGAGTGAGGAAATATTGTAGACGTTTCTTTCTTTGACGGTGTCGGTTTGACCAAAGGGAATTACAGAAAGTCTAGGAAGAGACTTTAAATGATTCGGGGCTTCATCTGGATTTTGCTCCACTAAACTTGCCTAAATCCCGGATGGCGGTTGAGTAGTGGGTTTTGAAATCCCATCGTCCGGTTTCTTGCGGTGTTAGTTTGGGGAGAACTATGGCTGATGCCCTTCCTTCAGTATCTGGTGGTGGTAATCAGAGAGGGCACGGTGGTGTTGTGGTTGATTTTCGTGGTCCATTTCATCTATGACTTGGTTATCGCCCATGTCTTGATTTTTCTGGTTTCTTCGTGCTTGTAGTAGAGTGCGCTCGGGTTCAGGTCTCGGACTGATTGTGGAGAACCTCGGGTTCGAGTGTTTTGCATGCACAAAAGATAATTTGATTTGAGAGAAATTGCGAAATTAACAGTAAATAAATAGATAAAGAAAAGCAGAAATATTTAAATAGGATGATAAACTTTAATTAAACAAAAATTAAAGTACCGAAAATTAGGCGAAATTTATAGAATCAATCTCCTCAGCAACGGCGCCAAAAACTTGTTGAGTAAAATCTATACAATATTATATATAGATTTATTGTAAACTAATAAGTAAGTGCACCTAGTCGGAGTAGTACAACAAGTGTCGTATCCTCAGGGAAAATGTTCAATTTTCCTAGTTTCGGTATTTAATAAAACAGTAAATAAAAGGGGTTTAGCCAGTGGCAATCTTGGTGTTTTTGGGTTGGATAGATAAAAACAATTAAAAGCTAAATAAAAACTGTTGTGTATTACTTGGATGGAAAATTTGCTGAGGAAGATGAAATCGCCCAAATACACTTCAGACTTTAATTACAATCCTAATTTGCTATATATGTCTGTTTAAGAATTTATCTTGAGGCCCTCTAAAGCATAGAAAAGAACAACTCTTAATTAATTCAATAAACATTTTACTAACAAAAAAAGTCTAAAATCATTAATTAGCATTAACCAGAAATTCCTTTAATAACAGCGATGGATTTTATCAGCTATTTAGGAGATAATATCTAACGTTTGTCTCCCTTGTGGTCTATTCTCAAATTTACAAAATCATTGAAATAAGAGAAACCGTAAATGCGTAAAAATGATCAGTTCTTAAGCATTTAATAATTTAGAGAGACAAATTAAACAAATATTTCTAACCAAATTCAATATTATAAATAAGTCTGAATTATTTGGGGTCAAACACCCATCCTAAGCACAAATATAAACTTACTCAGACATTGACAGAAATAAAAAATAGAGTAAAGATAGACATTAAAACAGAGTAAAGTTTGAGGAAAGAAAGAACTCTATTTAGGGAGATTTGTTTCGCTTCCCGGCTTGTCTCCGTGATTATGCCGACCTCAAAATGATGATAGATAGGTAGAACGAAGAAAAATGAACAAACAGGCACAAGTTGGTCCTGTCCGGGTAGTGGCTACGCGAACACAATCTGGACAACACCTGTCCGGGTAGGGGCTACACGGACACAAATCCGGACACGACCTGGTTTTGTGCAGATCGTCTTCTTCGCCTGGTTTTCTGGAAAATGGAAGAGTTAGGCTTATTTGGTGATGGGAAGTGATGGAAATGAAGTGGAGATGTGGATGTATGGATGGAGAATGGAATTTGGATGGAGGGAGAGTGAATTTTTATGAGCGTTGTGGTGATCGATTTGATGGGTATTTATAGATTAGAAATGGGTGGGGTAGGTGGTGATAGGTGTGGGGTAGATAGGTGGGAAAAGAAGAGTAAGAAAATGTCAAAAACGGTGCCAAATTGGGTGGAAAATAAGTGCTGGACGGTTTGAATGTG